>JAJMOA010000012.1:0-64190 GCA_030449045.1 Isabelozyma pseudorhagii | reverse complement strand
ACAAAACAGTTACTTTTACTAGCCATGGACAGACAGGCTTTTTTAGACCAGGAGCCACCGCCTGGTTATGTCGCTGGTATTGGTCGAGGGGCTACTGGATTTAGCACTGGTGCGGATACGAAGCCGGTGCGGTTTGATGATGACGACGATGATGATGATAACCTGGAGAGAGAAGAAGCAGATAACGATAATGGGCTATTGAGTAGCAAACAGAGTAATAATGATGAGGACGATGAAGCAGACCGAATATATGCTGAAATCGATCGTAAATTGAGCCAAAAGTCGGGAGCTAAATTGGTTGAAGCCAAGAAAGAAGAAGAAGAAACTGACCTTATACGAGAGCAGTTTGCTGATTTGAAAAGAGAATTGTCTACCGTAAAACAATCAGAATGGGAGAATCTCCCAGATGTGGCAGATTTTACCAGAAGAAACAAAAGAATAAGGCTAATGGAGCAACAGCAGCAGAGAACATATGCCATTCCAGACTCAATTATTGCTGGTGGAGGAGCAGGAAAAAGCATTGATCAAGCCACGGACTTTCATTCCATTTCCATAGCTAAAGGAAATCTTCTAACGAGTCAATTGGATAGTATGGTATCAACCACTGATGATAAAACAGAAGAGTTGAACAAAGAGCTTGCAGCTTTGGAAGAAAGAAGCCAGAACCTTCAAGACCTTAATAAAGGAAGACTCATCTTATCGTCTCTCCGTAAATCAGAACCTAACAAACCAAACAGTTGGTTAGCTTCTTGCCGATTAGAAGAACAGGCAAAGAACTATAATCAGGCCAAAGCATTGATTGCAGAAGGGTGCCATAGGCTTCCTCGGAGTGAAGAACTTTGGCTTGAGAACATAAGAATACACCAGAAGACAGCAGAGGGAAGTAGGAAATGCAAAAGCATAATCAATGAAGCACTTCAATATAACAGTAAATCGGAAAAACTCTGGATGAAAGCGTATGATTTGGAGAATTCTACTGATACCATGTCGAAACGTCGAATATTGATGAAGGCTATCGAATTCATTCCAACTAGTGCTAAGTTATGGAAACTACTTATCAATATTGAAGAAGACGAAGCGGATGTAAAGAAAATGCTCAACAAGGCAGTGGAACTTTGTCCTAAAGAATGGGAATTCTGGATGACTTTACTTAACTTGTCGAACTATTCCGAAGCCAAACTGATTTTGAATCGGGCCAGAAAGAGTATGAGTGACAGTTATCTTGTATGGTTAGCAGCACTTAAGCTAGAAGAGAGAGAAAATGATAACATAACCGTAGAAAAACTAGCTCGAATGTTGGCTAAGGGATTCAAAGAATTAGAAAAGCACAGAGAGAGTTTATTGACCAGGGAAAACTGGTTAGATGAAGCAGTAAAAGCGGATTCTGAAGGTTTTAACAAGACTGCAGAAGCTATTGTGATCACATGTTTGAAACAAGAGGAGACTTCGATCAACGAATGCTTTCAATTGGCCGATAGTAGGCAGAAAGAACACGAAAACATTGCTCATTACATTTACCGATACGTAATTGATAAGTTTCCTGAGAATATCGAGAGTTGGCTACATATTTTCCAATCTTTAAAGAAAGGTAACAAGAATCTACCAAAACTTTTCAGCTATTATAGTCAATCTTTAGCTGCCATTGAAGACAACGAGTTGTTGCCATTGATGTACGCTAAGGATAAGTGGGTTTTAGGTAAGGATGTCGATGGAGCACGTCAGATACTTGCCAATTACCCGAATAACAAAAGTGAAGCTATATATTTGGCACGAGTCAAACTTGAGCTCAAAGAAAATTGCTTAGAGGATGCTTATAAACTCTCACAAGAAGCCATCTCCACGCTTGATACTGTTTCCGAAAGATTTTGGATAAAACATATACATCTTCAACGCTTTCTTAATTACAAGGGCCTATTAGTAAATGATCTCCAAGAAGTCTTAGCTGCTAGTTCTCGTGCTTTGGACTCTTTTCCCCTATTCTATAAATTATATCTACAAAAAAGCCAGATCCTCTTGGATATGAAGGATCCAAAAGCAGCTCGAGAAGTACTTTCAGTTGGTTCGAAGAAATGTGATCGTTCTGCGGAGATCTTCATCTCAATGGCCAGCATTGATGAAGTGCATTTAAATAGTTTAATTCGGGCAAGATCCACTCTTGAAATGGGAATATTGAAAAATCCAAAATCAGAGGATCTTTGGGTAGCTAAAATTAAGCTTGAAAGACGTCATAAGGATGCTGCTGCTGCTAGACAGTTGGTTAATAGAGCCCTCAAGATATTCCCCAATTCGCCGACCATTTGGATTCAGAATCTCGCTTTAATTCCCAAAATGTCTCGTAGAAAACCTGCATTTTTAGATTCATTAAAGCATACCAACAATTCACCTGAAGTGTTGTTGAGCATAGGGGTTTTTTTCTGGATTGACGGGAAGTTCTCTAAAGCAAAGTCGTGGTTCAAGAGATCGTTGGATGCCGATAAAACTAATGGGGAATCGTGGGGATGGAGTTTCTGTTTTATGAAAAAGCATGGAACTTCAGATGAGTTGGATGAGTTGGTATCGGAGTTCAAAGATAATTATGAGGATATAAATAAAGGTGCCGTGTGGAATTCTGTCAACAAAGACGTCAAGAACACCAACTTGAGTGCCTTCGAAGTGTTGGAGATTGTCTCCGATGAACTACTCAAAGGCTCGGAGACGTTTTAATTATTTGTCATGAATAAGAGACATTCAAGCATTGGAAATTCAGCTATTTTACAGTAAATGGTGATTTACGTACGAAATTTTGTATTATACATTAGATAGTGTAATTGTAGAGTTTAAGGTTCAAAGCACTTAAAAAGCATGGAATCTGGCCCTTGTCGTCAACCCATTTTAAAACTAACTCCTCACATAAGTTTTTAAATTCCAAAGTTCCATGGGCCTTCAACGACTTTGAATTGAGGTCAAGTACTAAAAATCCATTGTTATGATCTTCGCTAACGTATTTCGACACCAACTTAATCCGCGAAGATAAGTCGTTGGAATTCATAGGGCTAGGTATGAACTCGATCGAGTAACCGAAGTACCTTGAAATTATCGATAAGATTTCCTTACTTTTATCGGTGTATATGGCTTTGAGTCTATTAGTTTTCTTCGTAAGTTGGTCAATTTTAGTTTGAAGCAATGCATTTTCATGTTCTTGACGTGCAAAGACAGATTTGGGTATCACATCGACGGAATCAGAGTGGGTCACGTATTTAGCAATGAGGTCCTTATTCTCTTCTCGAAGAACATCAAGGGACTTTGCCTTTATTGCTTGATCGTTGGTGAATGGGTTGGACTTTAGTTGGAGAATATGAAACTCCTTTTCTTTAGCCTTAATTGTCTCCAAGCCAGATATTTTATCATTCAACCGTATGATTTCATCCTCGAGGTTTTTGATGGTAGTAAGGAGTTTCACATTGTCTGATTCGAGAGCTAAGAGTCTAGAATCTGGTTGTTGGTAGTCATTAGGTCTGAACGCATCGTCTATGATTCTGGGACGTTTCTCACCAATTGACAGACTAGAGGGTTTTTCTTTCTTGAGATTTTCAATCTCTGCTTTATAACCATCAACGAGCTTTTCCAAGTTAGACAAATACTGGTTGGTAGCCTCAGAGGTTTCTTCCTTGGAATTATTTTTACCTATGGAGTCGAATTTCTTCAAAGAGTTACGAAGGAAATCGATTTCTTTAATGTTGAGCAGCTTTTGGTTTTCAAGTTTTTTAATCCTCTGGTCCTTGTCGATGAGAAGATTTTTGTATGAGAGCAAATCCGAATTCAAAGTACTTACTTGAGACTGTAAGTCATTCACTCGGGATTCAGTTTCATTTAGTTTGCATTCAGAAGCAGAGTACTTATCAAACAAAACAAGATTTGAATTTTTGAGTTCCTTGAATTTATTGACGAACTTAATCACAATGGACTCATTAGTTTCTGACTTTTCGTGGGTAACGGACTGGTTTATTAATTTGAAATAGTCATCGAATTTTGTCTTTAATTTAGAGTTCTCAATTGACAAATTCCAGTACTTTTGTTCGAAATCTTCGAGGCGGTCAATTTTGTTGAGTAAAGAGATATTTTGTTGCTTCAATAGTTCATTAGAGGTCTTATTCTGTAATAGTTCATCAATTTTCAACTGAAGTTGGCTGTTTGACTTGAGTAGAATATCGTTTTGATCCTGTAATGCGACACTCTTATCATTTTTCAAATATTCCGACACTTCAGTGAGCTGGTTTGACAAGCTTTGGGTCAATTTGGTTAAGTCGTCCCTTGCGGCTTCTAATTCTTGAGCCCGAGAAGTTAATTGCACAGTTTTGTCCTTTTCTACATTGAGTTTGGTTTGAGTGTATTGCAAATTGGAGGTTGCTTTCTGTAATTTCACTTCAAGACGATCACACTTCGATACGAGTTCACGATTAGATTGTTTGAGGAGACTCAATTCTTGCTCTAGTTTCTGGTGCTGGGTGGAATGGATATCACTCTGGTTCTTAAGTTTGGATTCGAGTTGCTCTCGCTGCTTATATAGGAACTGAACATCTTGCTGTAGTGATGACACTTGTTGGTTTTTCTCATGAATAACAGCTTCGTATTCTTGGCTGACACTGTCTTTGTTTTGTTGAAGTAACTGTTTTTCAGTCTTCTCGGACGCGAGTTGAAACTGAAGGTTAGAAATCACCTGTTGGAGGTTGTATTCGGAGTGGTCGTCGTTGGGGAGAATTCGCTTAGGTTTCACTAGAAACGGCGACAGCCCGGGGGACATGGGCGAATAGAAGGTAGAAAAGAAAGAAGAAAGAAGGAGAGATATATAGAAATTTCTAACGTAAATAGTGAGAATCTAATGCGAAAACATCATCCTCCAAATCAGTGCTATCATTTTTCTCGTGAGGGTCCAGAATTGTCAACTATTTAACCACACTTCTTTCTTCAGTGTTTCCAGCAATCACCAAGCAGCATGTCCAAAATGTATGTAAAATCGCCAATGTGAGACGGCAAAAAGCTCAATTATACTAACGACGTCAGTCCTAGAAACTTTAAGCTCTTGGAAGAGTTAGAAAAGGGGGAAAAGGGGCTAGGCGCTGAATCCATTTCTTACGGGTTAGCCAATCAAGACGATATAACCATGACGTACTGGAACGGTACTATTTTAGGTCCACCACACTCTTCCCACGAAAATCGTATCTACTCGCTTAATATTGTTTGCGGAAGTGAGTATCCTGACAAGCCACCAACGGTGAAGTTCATTTCCAAGATCAACTTGCCCTGTGTCGATTCCCAGGGTAATGTGGTGGTGGAAAACTTCGAAACGTTGAAGAATTGGAAGAGAAGCTATACCATGGAGACGGTGTTGTTAGAATTGAGAAAGGATATGGCCGGCGTGGTGAACAAGAAGTTGCCTCAACCCCCAGAAGGCAGTGTATACTGAGCAGCTAGGACTGGTGCCTGCTGGAGCTGAAGCAGCCGCTAACTTTGTCTGGTTTAAGGTGAAATAGACGCAAACTGTGTCCGACTGCCTCCTACAGCGTCTGAGAACTACACCCGGGTAGTGCCATACTTCGTATTCATGTATTTTGGAATACATTCGGCATCCGGTGGCAGCTTTGATCTCATTAATGTCACTAAGTTCGGCTTGTCTTCTGCCTAGGCTTGTTTTCCTTTCATTTTTCTGCCCGGATCTGGCCCACTTGGACCCACAATCCCTCGGCATCTTCCATTTGGTCCTCATAGTGAACTGTCTCTAATGCCTGTTTTCGTTCTTTGATCATTTATATTTTTACCTCATCTAATTATCTACTATTTTTTATGCCATCTACGCACCTTATTCCGTAATATCTGCTACACGCTTCTCTCATAGTATTGTGTTTGAATTCATTATGTACATTTCAGGAGATTTTCCTCCTCGTTTCTGCTCATATCTAAACTTCTACCAAACTCTCTCTTTCGATTCTATCCTTCGCCCTCCACTTGTGATTCCATGAACCTCTTCAACTCAACCTCAGCATTTAAGAAGTCTGTAACGTCCTTGCCATAGATCTTATTATCCTGTACCATGTCTGAGTTAGTGGTGGCATCAGTAATTTCGATATTGGTCCACACCTGCTTCTGCACTTTGCGTCCATTCTCCGTAGTCACATTAGGAACTAAACACCTCTGAAATATTCGTTTGAACGGTAAGCATAGCGTCTCCATGGGACGCCCTTTTGTCTGGGGCACCTTAAACGTACACACATGCTGGGTGAGCGATTTGAGTTGGCAATTATACTTATCAGGATTCAGAAGAATCTCCTGTTGCTTCGAAAGTATTGCCGCTCGGCTGTACACTGGAGTTGGTGGCGCCATGCCAGGGGAGGAATGGAGTTGGTTGGGATATTTTACAGAAATCAGTACTGTTCTGTATATAATGAGCCCGTACATCTGAATATTCTTAGGAGATCAAATCCGTACACCAAAGCAATTGGGACTTAAACCCGTACACCGGACGGTTTACAAGACGGCTTACGTATTTACTTATAGACAATCACTAATACACAAAAGGTGACTCTATAGAACATTGGCTGTTACTGAGACTACGTTGACACATACGGAAGACAGTAATAATATTTGCTCAAAAAGTAGGATCTCAAATCACGTGAAAGATAACTAAATAATACAGTTTCGGTGAATCCGTGCACCTATACTAACACCTAACATCAATACCCTTCCTCTTTTCAGCTTCCCGGAGCTCAAACATGACCTGGACGGCCGAGAACAATGCTCCCAGCGAAAGCACAAAGAATTCAATACCCCTGAAAGTGCTGAACAATTCATGTAGTAATGCCACTGTTCCGTCTTTGCCCAAGCAGAAACCAAATAAGTTGGCAATCATCATCATCCAAATATTGATGACAGCACCAACAGCACAGAGGTGTCTGAACCACCACCGATCGTTGAACCGCTTGAAGTAGACTGTAGCCATCATTTCGGGAAGAAGGAACAAGACAATTAGCCAACCCCACATCAACAATTTAAGTTCAATGTCATGCCAGATAGCAACGAAGCTGAACACACATAAACTATTTACAATCCGGTTGCCGCTGCCTCCCATAGGTACGTAGATATAACGGGTAACCCACCGGTTGAACGAACGGTGCCATGCTCTCCAGAATGCTAAGGCTGAGTAGTTGTTGTCCATACACCTAATCATGTTTTCTGGAGGGTCAATGCCATCTAGTAAACTCCAGAACCTGAAGAGTCTCCATGGAATCAATAACTTCAACCAAATGAGATTCAAGTTGAACATGCCAATCATGGAGATTTGGAAGGGAGTATCACCTTCCCAAGCTTTTGTTTTGGACACTGCTAAAACATACATAAAATGCATGATGAATTCCATCACCAAGATGCAAAACATGAGTCTGGCGAAATAGATAAACGTTCTCTTATGGTCTTTCACTGAAGGAAGTTGCTGGTAGTTAGATTGGTAGACATAATCGTTAAAGGTGATGATGGGGCCAGCAATGAAGAGAGGAGTATAGGTCAAATAGCCTATGAAATTGACCAAGTTATAGTCCGACAATGGTAATGGAGCCGTGAGTCTATCACGATCATCAAGAGTAGAGAGATCCAAGGAACTGGAGCTTCTTTTATCATCTACGTCTCCCGATTCATGCTCCTGGAGCTTTTCAATGTAATCGTAATTAAATGAAATCAATCGCAAGAGGGTGAAATTGAAATTGACATCCCATCGGGCCATAATGCCAGTGAATCCGTTGTCTATGAAGTCAATTCCGATTTTCAAATTGCGGTATCGGTCGTTCACGAAAAGAGTCAGGATTCCGTAAATCCACGTCAACCAAATGGCCAACTTGCGGTTCTTTATATGGCGGGAAATTAAATACATCACGGTGACATGGATGCCTATTTTCCATATATTCACTCCGTGAACTGCCAATAGAAAAAGAAGCCCACACCCGCAATCAAAATACGTTCTTTTGGTGATGTTCAATAAAGGTGTTGCTACTTTTCTCAATGTAAAGTGAATGGCAATAAGGGCTCCGATAAGAGGAAAGTTGTCCCTGAAGAATCCGTACTGGGCGTCGGAATTATCCACTTTTCTACCGAACATCCAGCCAGGACTCAAGAGCCGTTCAAACTTGGGATAATTTGGATTGGTTTCGTTGGACGCGTCCATACACGTCTTGTACATCAATGGTACCACCACGGCAAAAACGGCCGCATATATTTTGAATTCAAGCGTGTGCCATTTCGATATAGGGTTTGATCTGTCAATGACTTTTTGTCGTTTGGTGGAGTTGGAAAGAAGTCTGGTGTCCAAAGTCTCTAGCGAGAAAAAGTCCAAGAACGCCTTCAAATATTCATTCATTCTGCAGACTTCCGGAGCGAAAGCAACAACAAGAAGAGGTGGAATGGGCAATGTAAAAGAAGACAGATAGGCCACAAGAGATCAGAAATGCTGTGCAACGGAAAAGAGAGGGGTGTACGGGCTGTTCCCCAGATTTGTTTTCCCAGTGCGAAGATGTACGGGCTTTTACGTTGGATCTTTTCTACTTTTTTCACTTCCTTCTACTATAGTACACCGTCTCTATTCTACATTTTAACGCTTCTTTCTTTGTGCTCTGATGACAGATAAGGATATACCGTTTGAAAGAAGGCCTAATCCCAAGGGATGGACCCCGCCAAAAGCTCCGTACAACCCTTACGATCCCACTGATGTGAGACCAGCAGAAGGTTACCCATCGGAGTTCAAGACTCCTGGAAGTCAACCCCAGGGGTTCTCCTCCATACCCAAGAATCCCACGCAGTATAAAAAGGTGAACGAGACGATGAAAAGATTGAATTATACGCCACGCCCCCTTTCAGAATTGTATCCCGGGCAGTATAAGGTGTTGAGAAAAGTGGATACTAACCAGAGGTTAAACACTGGAAGTAGGTGGTTTGGAAGTTTTCTTGGTGGTACAATTGTAGTTTACTTTGCATTTTTCCACAGATGGAACGATGGAAAGGAAAATGTGATGTCTGACTTCTACCGTGCCCGGCTAAGGGTGAAGGAGCAGTTGATGGGGTTAAATGACGAAGAATATGACGATTTATACCATCCAAAGGGCTCAGGAATGGTGGTGAAAAATGTCAGAGATACTGACTATATCCCTGAAGATATCAGAAGGACAAAAGAAGGTAAATTCGCTTTGAACAGACCATCGCAAAGGCATGTGTTGGAAGCCGAAAGAATTCAACAAGAACAGGAAGAACAGATGTTAAGAGAATTAGATGAGCATAAAAAGTTTGCCCAGTCGTTTTTGGCTGAGGAACAACCGGCTCCAGCGAGAAAGAAGTGGTTCGGGATATTCTAGCATGTATATAGTGGTATAGACAATTCGAATGATATAACAAGATCAGACCAAAAATCTGGAGATATGAAGATATCAGATACTGAAAGTTTAAATAGATGCAGAAATGCGAAAAAATCTAATTTATGGTATTTTATAGCCATTTGTAGACATTTCGCATTTGCTGCAAACTACCGAAAAGGTATGAAATCCAGGCAAAACTGTCACCACCAAACGGTGCTTTTAGATTCAGAACATGAGGAGGGTTGGCATGAGTTAGTAGGTCGTTATCAGAAAGAACAGAGTCGAAAGAGTTTTTTATTTGACTTTATACGTTGCCTAACTGTTTTAGTGTTTGAGGATAGCAAAGATGTGATCAGCAAAATCCATGAGGTAGACTTGGTAGAGTTTATTAAAGTGTTGCAGCTGAAAGTTGTTCCCAATATAAGGAAGGAGAATGCGAGATTATCTAGGGAGATTGGCACCATGAAGTTGCTCAATGAGCAATGCAAACAGGCACTACACCAAATGCAACAAAGGCAAGAACAAGAGGAGATAATAATGACAGAACAGGGAGTGGTACAGTCAGAGGAGGATTACTTAGAGAAAGAGCAGAGAGCCCAGACTGAGATAAGCCATGAGCAGGCATCAGACCACTTCAATGAAGCCATGTCTGCAGAGCCCGTATTCTATCCACACCTGAAACCACGTAACCTCAGTAAGGCTCTCAGTCGCCGTCTTATTACATTTATACTGTCAAATAGCACTTGTCATCTAGACTAACAAATTCCAATTTGAAAGATATTAGACTATGTAAGTGGTAGTTGCATTAATGGTCGAGCGATGCTGCAAAGATAAAGAGACTAAGCTATTAGTTGGATACACAAACTTCAAAAGAATATGTGAAAGTTCTCGTTGAGGTATTCAACAAATTGAATAACTGATTCACATGAATTGAAATTTTTACTCCTTTTCCAATATGCCCGGTCTCTTAAATGATATGAGAGGCTAAACTTTAAAAGCAGTTGCAGATTACGTAATACGTCAATCGTTTTTTTGGCTCAAGGGTACGGATGCAGATTATGTTTGTAAACAACAAACGACAGCAACTTCAGTTTGCCAACGACCGTATGTTTTTCTTGACGACGGTATTCAATGTGGCCTGTTTGGCTCTCAGGATAGGATTCTTGGTGGTCCTTCACACATTTCATCGTTTTTCCCAGCATCGCTTCGAAAGTTCACCTTCGCTACTCCCCAGTGATGAAGAAGATAAGATCCACGATAAGATTGTAAAGGCCACTGATATCAGTGAAATGGCCGAAGCCCAAGGCTACTTGATAAGAGAACATGTGGTTGCTACCAAGGATAACTATCTTTTGGTAGTTCACAAGTTGGAAAAGCCAGTATCTGAAGCAGAGCCCATTGATGAAGATAAGAAAAAGGTAGCCTACTTCCACCATGGATTGTTAACGAACTCAGAGCTATTTATTCTCGGAGCTAAGAAAAAGTGTTCTTTGCCATTCTTGCTCGTAGATTTAGGATACGAGGTGTGGTTGGGAAATAACCGAGGTAATAAGTACTCTCGGAAACATCTTCAGTACTCCGTAAGTGACGATAAATTCTGGGATTTCTCTCTTGACGAATTTGCTTTATATGATGTTCCCGATACCATTTCATACGTGTTGTCGCATTATAAGCCCGACACCAAGCTCACATATGTTGGGTTTTCCCAAGGGTGTTCTCAGCTTTTCGCTAGTTTGAGCTTGAAGCCCGAATTGAACCAGAAGTTGAACTTATTCGTGGCTCTTTCGCCAGCGGTGGTGCCCCATAACCTAAAACACCCAGTTTTCAAGATTATAGTTCTGCAGACAGCTAAAGATAACCAATTTCTCTTCAGTTTATTTGGACGAAGAGCGTTGATGCCGTCAGTAAGCTTCTGGTCCTACGTTATGGGATCTAGCTTATATCAGCAGGTGGTGGATACCTCGTTGACCTACTTGTTTGGATGGTCGGGAAAGAACATAAGCGCGGTCCAGAAGAAGGTGGGATACCCACATATGTTCTCCAATTCGTCGGTGAAGTCTTTGGTGCATTGGTTTCAAATTATCAATGCCAAACGGTTCCAAATGTACGATGAAACTGGAAAATATGGAGTCACGTCTTTAGCAATTTTCTCACAGTTTCTGAAACAGAAGAGCCACAGAGTGGCACCATTCCCAGTGTCACACCACCTCAACGTGCCTATGGTGTTGGCCTACGGAACTGATGATATCTTGGTGGATATCGAATCCACCACTCGGCTAATACTAGACCAAAACCCCAAAATGAAGCGTAACGTGCTTGATGTGATACAGTGTCCAGGTTATGAGCATATGGATACGCTCTGGGGCCATGATGTGTATGATGTTGTGTTTTCCCGGGTGATCTCGACGATGGAGTCATTACATAGTCCTCCGGAGTTTGTGCGCATAAGTAAACTTTCTCAGTCAACATCGTCATTGCAGCTGAATACGAGCAATGTCGATAGCTTGTATGAGTAGATCGAGAGAGATAGAGAGAGAAGACGATCATTGGATAAAAGACATGACTCGGGGCTTGAAAAGCCTCAGAACGATTTCATATTAGACACGAATAGATAACTATAACTACAAATAGACACGAATAGATACCCACAACAACTAAGTACACAGACAAATACTATACAATAAATATAAATAACAACAACTACATACATGAAGACCTACAACAACAAACATGAATGCATCAATTATAGGTATCTCGTGCAAGTGGATGTATAGATAGTTTGCAGCCTTTTTTCGGGGTTACCCGCACGCACACAACTATATAAAGAGTGAGATGGCCAGGAAATTTTTCACTTTTGGCTTCTTTTTCTTAACGCAAATTTCACAACCACCCACAACGTAATGCATTCCTCTGAGGTTGACCATCTGCGTCGACCCATGACCATTGGAGTATGTTGTGAAGGGTAACCTTCTAGCGGTGGATTGGAGACCAACTTGGTGGATCTTGGGTGCAGCATCCCATCTGATAGTATCTAAGGGTTACCTTCGTGTGCCCGTATGGGGGATGGTGCAATGATCGGCTAGACATTTGTAGATGACACTAACAGTGATGTTCAGGTCCGTAGATATGCTAAGACAGCAAGACAGCAAACGACAAGTGGAATGGGCTATGGCATTGCACGGCCAGATTGCAACTCCAGTTTGTTCCAGAGAAACGTTCTTTTTACAGTGACAGAGTTTTTCTTGTCACAGCGACAGAGCTTTCTTTTGAAGGCGACAGAGAGACTTCTCTTCACAGAGATACGTCCTTCCTTCGAATAGAATCGGCCCAGGTGAATTCCTCTCTGTCTTTTGATAGCGCGTAAATTTGCATCCCATTCGATTGTCGCGCCGTTTTCATTCTTTCTACATAACCTACGTCTTCTCTTTCACCTAACCAACATGAGGTGGCAGGCTGTTCTACTATCATTGGTAACAGTGTTATCGGCCGCCAATGGACACCTTCACTCGACGGCTGCCACATTCACCCTATCTACAAGGACCGACAATGGGTCCTGCTACGATATCTACCAGATTCCTAAACAGAACCAATGTTCTTTCCTCCACACGCACTGCAAGTCCGATGAATTCAAAATCAGCCATTTCAACTATCTATCCATCTACTACTGTCACTTTAAGGTGCTCTCTATCCTTCCTTTGCTCGTGATGTTGCTAGTTTGCTTTGTCGGCCTTGGGCACACTGCCTCCGACTATCTATGTCCAAACCTCTACACCATATCCAAATTCCTCAAGCTTTCTGATAATTTGGCAGGATTGACCCTTTTGGCTCTAGGAAACGGGTCCGCGGACGTGCTCAGTACGTTCAAGGCCATCAAACTCGACGAAAGTAACTTGGCCATCTCAGAACTTATGGGCGCTTCTTTCTTCATAACCACCATCGTCATCGGCTCCATTGCCATTGTAAAACCATTCAAAGTACCAGACAAACAATTCATCAGAAACATCGCCTTTTACTTGGTGATCTCGGTGCTTATGTTCGTGTCTATCGTTCTTCAGCAATTGAACTTGGTCAGCTGCATATTGCTAGTATTTATCTATACTTTCTACGTGGTGTTCGTAATTTCGAGCCATACGGTGCAGAAGTACAAAGCTCAGAAACGACTCCGGTACCTCAGGTCGAGAAATAACTATAACAATGACTATCACCAGTCGGTGAACGAAATTGAGGACATTTTCCTTGATAATATCGCCCATTTACCCACGGTTGATGCCTTGGATGCGCCAGCAGCAGTTCAAGAGAGTAGCCATGAGTACGATAATGAGTACAGGACGTTTCTCGAGTCTCACGATCATGATCAACAGGTGGAAAACGCTCCCGTAGAAGCAGGATCTTTCGGGTTGAAGGTGCTCTTAAAAGAGCTATCAAAGCACACGGCTCACCGGGGTAATATCTACTTAGATGAGTCGATGCATAGGCCCCTTACAGCTCCAGCAGAATCGTCACAGCCCACTTTTGGTGATCTACAGCCTCCTCAAACATACCCCAGAGCCTATCGAGACGAAGAAACGGCTCCTCCCTCGGTGACTTCGGACCCTGTAGTTTTTTACAAGGCCGATCCTTCCCCAAGAAATGAGCTCATTGAAGTGCTACTTGCAGCCATTTTACCCGATCCAGACACCTTCAAACAAAGCAGCCTCTCGAGCAAAGCATACTGCGTACTTACTTTCCCTCTAGTGGTGGTGCTCAAGTTCTGTAACCCTGTAAGAGATCAGGAAATGATTACTTTACTTAACATAAAAGTCAAAGAGCAGCATCTCACCGATGCAGACATGCCCCTTTCGGATGCCGATTACTTTGATTTCAAAACCGATAAGTTGATTCTTCTTGCCCAATGCTTTGTTTCCATAAACTTCATCAACTACGTTGTGTTGTCGAACCATATACATTTCTGGTTAGTCCAATTTCCAATTGGCTTGATTCTCTCTTCGGCCGCAACAGGCTTGTTGAACTATTTCTACTGCATCGAGAAGAATCTCAACCATGAAACCTTTTTCCGATTGAAAGTCATCAACTACATATTCTCGTTCCTAGGATTTGTAACTTCTATATCGTGGATATCGATATTTGCTACCGAGATCATTGGTGTTCTCAAAGCGATTTCCATTATTTATCATCTCAGTGATGCTATTCTTGGTATCACTATCTTTGCTTTGGGAAATTCTATTGGAGATTTCATATCCAACCTCACGATTGCTACTATGGGAATGCCAATTATGGCATTTGGAGCCTGTTTCGGAGGACCATTGCTCTCATTGAGCTCATTGGGATTGAGTGGGATTCTTACCAACAAAACCGATAATTTCGGAGATTTGAAAATAAGTATAGAATACTCCCGAACCCTAATCATCATCAGTATTGCTTTAATTCTCAACATAATTGTATTATTAATATTAACCACTCGAAATGATTGGTTTTTGGATAGAAAAATTGGCTTCGTTCTAATTGGTAATTGGATATTGTCAACCCTCTTGTGTATAGTGTTTGAGGTTGTTTAGGAAGCAGAAAATATATCTTTCTAAGTAGTCCTTATATACAAATTAATGCCATTACTATTCACTACAGTCTCAAACTTTTTAAACAATTTGAATTAAACTATAAACATGACATGATAAATAAACTCATAAATAAACCCGGTTCGAAAACAAACTAATCAACTTCTTCAACGGTTGGTCCATCACCTGAACCTGCACCAGAGCCTGGAGCAGCACCTGGGAATCCTCCTGGGGCACCACCGGCACCAGCATAAGCACCAGAGATAATTGGGTTGGCAATGCCTTCCAATTCCTTATGCTTATCTGTGTACTCTTCCGTGGTGGCGCTTTGGTTACCGTCTAACCAGGAAATTACATCGGAGATTTCTTTAGATAATTTCTCCTTATCAGCAGCATTGATTTTATCTTTCATTTCTCCGTCATTGATGGAGTTCTTCAACGAGTAGGCATACGACTCAAGAGAGTTCTTAGCTTGAATTCTGGCAGTTTCTTCGTCATCCTCTTTCTTAAATCTTTCTGCTTCAGAAACCATTCTGTCAATCTCTTCTTTGGATAATCTTCCCTTATCATTGGTGATGGTGATCTTTTGGGACTTACCAGTACCCTTTTCCAAGGCACTAACATTCAAAATACCATTGGCATCGATATCAAAAGTCACCTCCACTTGAGGAACTCCTCTAGGAGCAGGAGGAATACCGGATAATTCGAACTTGCCTAATAAGTTGTTATCTTTAGTTTTAGCTCTTTCACCTTCGTACACTTGAATCAACACACCTGGTTGGTTATCAGCATACGTAGAGAAGATTTCGGACTTCTTGGTTGGGATGGTAGAGTTTCTTGGAATCAATTTGGTCATGACTCCACCGGCAGTTTCAATACCCAAAGATAATGGTGCTACATCCAAAAGCAAGATATCTTGGGTCTTAGAAGAGGTATCTCCAGTCAAAATAGCAGCCTGAACAGCAGCCCCGTAAGCCACGGCTTCATCAGGGTTAATTGACTTACAAGGCTCCTTGCCATTGAAGAAGTCAGAAACCAATTTTTGCACCTTGGGGATTCTGGTCGATCCACCAACCAAGACGATTTCATCGACTTGCGACTTATCGAGCTTGGCATCTTTCAATACCTTTTCAACTGGGTCCAAAGTGGATCTGAATAAGTCAGCACATAACTCTTCGAATCTAGCTCTGGTTATGGAAGTGTAGAAGTCCACACCCTCATAAAGCGAGTCGATTTCAATGGAAGCTTGTGCTGAGGAAGATAATGATCTTTTAGCACGCTCACAAGCGGTTCTCAATCTCCTCAAAGACCTTTGGTTGGTGGAGATATCTTTCTTTGTCTTTCTCTTGAATTCGTTAATGAAATGGTTGACTAATCTGTGATCGAAGTCTTCACCACCTAAGTGAGTATCACCAGCTGTGGCTTTGACTTCAAACACCCCGTCATCTATAGCTAATAACGACACATCAAAGGTTCCACCACCTAAATCGAAGATTAACACGTTTTGTTCACGACCCGCTTGGCCCTTCTTGTCTAATCCATAAGCAATAGCAGCCGCAGTGGGTTCGTTGATGATACGTAAAACATTCAAACCAGCAATCAACCCAGCGTCCTTAGTAGCTTGTCTTTGCGAATCGTTGAAATAAGCAGGCACAGTGATAACAGCATCAGTCACTGGACCACCAAGATAGGTTTCTGCCGTTTCTTTCATCTTGGTCAAAACCATAGACGAGATTTCTTCAGGCGTAAACACCTTGGTCTCGCCTTTGAACTCAACCTGAATTTGTGGTTTGCCTCCTTTGTCAATCACCTTGAATGGGAAGTGCTTGATATCCTCTTGCACTTCTGCATCGGTGAACTTTCTACCGATCAACCGCTTAGCGTCAAACACGGTGTTGGTGGGATTCATTGCCGCTTGGTTCTTGGCAGCGTCTCCAATCAATCTCTCAGTATCGGTGAATGCAACCGTTGAGGCAGTGGTACGGTTACCTTGGTCATTGGCAATAATGTCGATTCTGTCCTGGGTGAAGTGTGCCACACAGGAGTAAGTTGTTCCTAAATCAATACCTATAGCGTTAGTCATTGTTGGTGAAGAGAAAAGGAAAAGAAAAGGTGAAACAGGGATTAGAATCACACGCTTATATAGTCAAATCCCCTTGCAGTCTCGGAATTCGGTGGAAAGTTGCTGTGGAGTTTGCAGCCATTTCTGGATCGTTCTGGGGCATTCTAGATCTTTCGCGGGTAAACTGTGTATCACGTGAGATTGTCACGTGTCGATCGTGGTACTAAAAGGAGAAGTCCTTTCTTCGCTGTTGTCCGCAGACGTATGGAAGCCAGCATAGGAGCCAGCGCATGAGATGGCTTTTCAGAAGATACTCCAAGGAAAACGGTGGGGTACACAACCGTTTCATGTCTCATTTTGCGCCTTTGGGAGGGGTCAAAAATACGAAATATTTACGATGGATCAGGCGACTTAACTAAACTAAATTCACCACGGCAATTGTCTTATGCATTCCCGGACCCGTGTTGTAAGAATCGGCGTTGGCATGCTCTTTCGGAAACGATACGCTGTAGCTAAGACAAATTTTGCAGATTTAAGCTTTTTTTGAGAGAATTCGCATATCGGGAGATATCTTGCATATTCAGTAGCGCCATTTCACACACGTAAGCCAAAAGGGCCAAAGTCAACGTCTTCGTCTTCACTTTCTTCTCCCACTCTTTTCCCGTACCATTATGATCAATAAGTACGCAATCAGGAAGTTGTGGTCCAACAACCAACTAGTGCTAGGGGTGTTGGCGGCGGTATGTGGCCTCTACTTTCTCTACCTGGCATACGATAGACAATATTACAAAGGACCCGGAGTGATGCTAACAGAGGCAATTGCTCCCACGAACGTATTAGAAAACCAGAAACCCCTTGACATTTTCTCCGCTAACTTGTTGCTGAGGTACGTCTCTCAACCTACGGGAGAGAAGGACATGACTGTTCCGTTCAGCTGGGGCATATTGTTCAACCTTGACCCCTACTTTGAATCCATCCGCAAAGACAAGCTCAATGGTTTGAACTGTGATTCCTTCTCTAATAGTATGGGTCGTCCAAAAGAAGTGGAATTCAACTGTGAAAATACTCCAAATGGCAAAGTCCCCATCAAAATGTCGAATAATATAGTGCTCTACTTGTCGAAGTCGAATAGAAAATTGCTCAAGAATTTGTATTTGGAAACCACCATGCCCATGCCACAAAAGATCCTTTACATATTCCCAGGTCATCCTGAGGTCTTTCTCAAGTTTGATGTTCGCAAGCAAGACCACCTTTTGCAACTTGAAGAGGTCGATTTGGCTACGCAAGTGAATCTTGTCAGAGACCTGCTCATGGTGGACATTTCCTCGAAAAAGCAGATAATTGAACCTATTTTACTCAATACCGATCATTTCGATACAAGCCGGGCCCCCAAAATTGACGTTGGCAATGAATTTAAGTATTTCGGCGAAGGTTACACTATCGCAGAACCGTTTGGTAGTAAAGTGGACTACCGATTCTATGATTTGGAGCTTATAGAAAAATATCAATTGAAAAATGCCAAATTGCAACAATTGATCCGAGGTTGGATCCATTTTTCAAGAATAGCTGGTGTGAATTGGTGGTTGACCCATTCCTCGTTGATGGGTTGGTACTGGAATGGGTTCCATCTTCCATTTGAGAACAGGGCTACCGCCCAAGTCCCAATTGGGGATCTTTTTGACAAATTGATTCCTCATAACCAGTCGATTATATTTGACTACAAGGATTCTACCACAGGACACTATGGTAGCTTCTTCTTGGATATCAATCCCTTTAGTATTAACGCAGGAAATGATGCCGACGGAAAGAACAAGGTGAATTTGGTGGATGCAAGATTCATTGATATGTCTACTGGGCTCGTACTTGATATCTCTGCTTCTAGGGCTTTCAAACCCGACGGAGGAAAGAAAGGAATTCATCGAGAATTGAACTTGGGAGACCAAAAGAAGGTCAAGAAGATGATTGAAGAAAGTAAATTCAACACTGTTTTATACGACAAGGAGCACAATTTCACCCCTCTAGAGGAGGTTTTACCCTTAGTACCAGTTCATTTTGACAATGAATTAGCGTTTATTCCTTCGCATTACTCCAAAATCCTCAGCGATGACAGCGACAAAAGTTTAACTCGTTCTTCTAAATCAGGATTCAAATTTAGATCTTTATTCAAGTTGTGGATCCCAATAGACAAGTGTAGAATGAAACTTCCATGGATGGAGTCCACTAAGCTGGAGGATTCGGCTTGTTTGAAGAACAATGAGGAAATCCGAGCCAAAGCAGAGAAATTTTCCTACTACATGAAGCGTCATCTGAAAGAAAAGAAGCAAATTGATGTTTTGATCAAAAACGCCAAAAATTACGGGGATGTAAGTGACCAACTTCTCAAATACAAGCTCGAGACTCACCCATTTGATAGAGCTCCAATTGACTCATGAAATCGAACAAATAGAGCATAAAGCGATCGAAACCAACATAAAACTAACGAAACGAATTTAAAGCGAACGAAACGAATATAGTGAACCTTCAGGGAATAACTTCTTCGTATCAAAACGCATGTAACTTGTACTCATTCAAATTATATGATTCATGTAAGCTTTTATTGAAATACACATTTAAAGTAGTCTGAACAATACAGCAAACTGTACAAAGAAGCAGCAGAGTTCTTGTGGTTATGGTAAGAAGAGAGAGGGAAAAGGCAGCGAACGTATTCTACAACATGTGAATATGACGCACGCGTAGACTCTAAGTTGTTACTTATGAAATTTTCGTATAGTTTTTATAAATTTGTAGTATTTTTTGAAAAAATATACAATTGTTCAGCTGATTTTTTTAGTGTTCAACTTTTTGATGAAAATTTACGAAAACTGATTTTTCGATAAAACATCGTTCAACTGGAGTACTACTGGAAACCTTCTCTTAGCATATGTTCCCACAACTAGTGTCGAAGATATCTCTGCTAACTATCACTATGACAATAGTCAGAGGGGCTTTTCTCCAAAGAAATTTCCACTTTCTTTACTCTTATCATGTTCATGACCGTACACTTTGGTAAGCATCACCGTATTTCGGGCACTTTATCATTTTCTTATGCTTGATATCTAGTAATGAACCCGAACTCGCCTTAAACCTTCACCATCGATCCAGTCGTTCTTGTTCTTTTGCAGCTTTTTTTTTGACTCGGGGGTCCGAGTCTCGTGTCCGAGTCAGACACGACGGAACCACCAGATTTCCCTTATAAAAGTCTCAATCTATGGGGATTTTCTTTTTTCTTTCTCCTTTCATCTCTACCATCAACATGCTTTCGCTTTTAAGACCCCAGGTATCCAGATTCATAACCAGACCTAACATAATCAGACCATTGGTCAGATTCAACTCTACCAACTTCAAGATCAATACTGATTCACATGTGTATAAATACCTGCAGCAACCTCCAAAGTTTGTTAGGTTCACCAATGAACACGAATGGTTAGCTGTTCATGAAGATGACACCGCGTTTGTTGGTATCACTACTTATGCCGCAGAAGCTTTGGGTGATGCTACTTTCATAGAATTGCCTGAAGTTGGGGTCACCGTGGAAGCCGGGGAATCGGTCGGGTCAGTGGAATCGGTCAAGTCTGCTTCCGAAATTTACAGTCCTGTCAACGGAGAAATTATTGCCATTAATGACTTATTAGAAAGTAAACCTCAATTAATCAATGAAGACCCTATGGGTGGGGGATGGATTGCTCAAATCAAATTGGCAAATGCAAAAGAAGTTGAAGCCAGTGAGGAATTATTAAACGAAGAACAATACGTTGAATCATTAGAAGATCATTGATCTATACATATTTATTACAGAAGAAATAAAAAATTATCATACTTTTTTTTTTCATTAAAGATTAAAACAAATTAAATCATAGATCTTTGTTCTTTTATACAAAGTAGTCCCTTTTTTTTTTTTCTCTCTCTCTCTCTTTGTTCCGCGGGAGCCACTTATTCACCGTAGTACTGTGACAGCATTGACTATGAGAAGTGAACTGCGATAGGGACGATAATCACCACAAGCACAATGATCACAGCTATAATAAGACACATTCTCATTTTCATATCTTTCCACCACATATCTTTTCTCACTCTGTTGGCGCCTCTTCTGAATCCTTGAGCACTGATGGCCAAATTATCGGTTTTGTTTTCGATCGAGTCCAAACGTTCACCTCTTTCAGCCACCTTATTGATGTTATCTCTCATAATACCCACGGTATCATCGATTTGCTAGGGTTGTTAGTATAAGGAGCGAAAAACGGCCTGAATTGGAGATACGTACTGCTTGAATGGCGGCGGTTCTGGAGTTAGACTGGTCACCGGTGGTTTGATTCGGAATATAAGGGTCGTATGGCACGGCAGAAGACATGATGGATGGTTAGCTTACTGGATGGGTGGATTGATTAGAAGGATAAGTAGTCAGGACATTTTTTTCTAGGCCATTTGATTTATTCCTCAAAAGGAATTAACGGGTGGCCAACACCCGTACACCAATACTGGGGGTCCTGACAACAAGGGGTGACCTATTCGCGCTGTCCGGATATCAGGGGCTATTGCCAAATCGGGAAAGTTTCCTCCGCCAAAAGTCATTCTCCTTTACTTTCCACTGCCTCCCTGCGGCGACGGGTCCGATGGCCGATGGCCCCAGCCTCCTCGGCCATGCGTTGGTGACTCTTCTGGGGCAGATCCTCCGTCAGGCTTCAGCCTGAAGGTCAGTCGTTCGACTGCATCTATTCACGATGCTGAATCTCTCGCTATTCTTCCCCTTCCATTGCTCGTCAATAGATAAACCTGCACACAGTGCCGGGGTCTAAAAACGACGGAGATGGGAGTCTGGACCGTTTGAAAAGCCAGGAAAGGGGAAGCCAACTAACGGTCGGAATAGGAGGTTTCTCCTATAACAACAGTCATCATAGTTGCTGGGTTGTTCTCCTATACGAAAGGGAATCATCTACGTATATATATATAGATAGGAGAAGCAGCTTAAATGCACTACCGAGAACCGCAGGCATAATCGCACTTTTTTTTTTTTTTCTGCTGGTTACGTATATAATTAGTGGGAAAGTTTCACCAACCGATTTTCGATTTTTTCCTCCTTCGTTTTTGGATTTGATTTCCTCTTTTTCTTTCTAGATTTATTTCAATCTAACAAATAAATTAGTAATAATCAAAAATGGACGGTGGTATGTATATTTAGAATGTCGTCACTGAGTCTGCGGCCATCGATGGGACTGATTGATTGATGGAATTGCAACGAGAATTGGTTGTTGTTGTTGGTGGTTGGCCGGGTTTTTTTTTCACGTTTTTCATTGTTGTTACGTCGATTTAATCGTGATTTGATCGTGACTAATCAATCAATCGACACACAATTAATTGCTCCTTCCAATGGTGTGGTGCTGGCGTTGATCAATTCTAGTCCGTGACTGAGAAAACGGTGTTGGGCGTCGGTGTTGATCAATGTTCATCGAAGTGGACGTTGTCTGGCCGGAATTCAATCACGTACTTTAAATTGGGCTCAATTTTTCGTTTTACCTACGAAACGAACTCTATTGCTCCAGCAATAATTGCCTAATGGTCCTACGTGTTTGTCCTCCCGGCGGCTGTTACTGGTCGTCATTTATTCGGAATTGGCTCCGCTGGTTATCCCCGAATACCTCCGCCCGTATCCCACCGCCTGTTTATGCCAACTTTCTCCATTCCTTTCCCATCATCCTCCCTTCCTCCCGTCATTGCTTCACACCCATAATCCTTATCTTTCCCAGCCAAATCGGCGCCCCCTTTGGTGTCGTGTTAAAAGGCGCATTTTTCACCGGATTTGACGAGGGAGGAGTATCGGCTGGCGCACGACTCGCACAAGACGTGTCTCTAAATTTTCACACATATACTAACAATGATATAGAAGAAGTTGCTGCTTTAGTTATCGATAACGGTTCTGGTATGTGTAAAGCCGGTTTCGCCGGTGATGACGCTCCTCGTGCTGTTTTCCCATCGATTGTCGGTAGACCAAGACATCAAGGTATCATGGTCGGTATGGGTCAAAAAGACTCTTACGTTGGGGACGAAGCTCAATCCAAAAGAGGTATTTTAACCTTAAGATACCCAATTGAACACGGTATCGTTACCAACTGGGATGATATGGAAAAAATCTGGCATCACACTTTCTACAATGAATTGAGAGTTGCTCCAGAAGAACACCCGGTTCTTTTAACCGAAGCTCCAATGAATCCAAAATCCAACAGAGAAAAAATGACCCAAATCATGTTTGAAACCTTTAACGTTCCTGCCTTCTACGTTTCCATTCAAGCTGTTTTGTCCTTGTACTCCTCTGGTAGAACCACCGGTATTGTTTTAGATTCTGGTGATGGTGTTACTCACGTTGTTCCAATTTACGCCGGTTTCTCCTTACCTCACGGTATCTTGAGAATTGACTTAGCTGGTAGAGATTTGACCGATTACTTAATGAAGATCTTGTCCGAACGTGGTTATGCTTTCTCTACTACCGCTGAAAGAGAAATTGTCCGTGATATCAAAGAAAAGTTATGTTACGTTGCTTTAGATTTCGAACAAGAAATGCAAACTTCTTCTCAATCCTCTGCTATTGAAAAATCTTACGAATTACCAGATGGTCAAGTTATTACCATCGGTAACGAAAGATTCAGAGCTCCAGAAGCTTTGTTCAGACCAGCTGACTTAGGTTTAGAAGCTCATGGTATTGACCAAACCACTTACAACTCCATCATGAAGTGTGATGTTGATGTTCGTAAAGAATTATACGGTAACATTGTTATGTCTGGTGGTACTACTATGTTCCCAGGTATTGCTGAACGTATGCAAAAGGAAATTACTGCTTTGGCTCCATCTTCTATGAAGGTTAAGATTATTGCTCCTCCAGAAAGAAAATACTCTGTCTGGATTGGTGGTTCTATCTTGGCCTCATTATCTACTTTCCAACAAATGTGGATCTCAAAACAAGAATATGATGAATCTGGTCCTTCTATCGTTCACCATAAATGTTTCTAAGCTTATCTTACTAACTTGTTCATTATTTTGACTAAAATCCTGTTTGTTTTTGTAGCTTTATACTATATTTGATCCTTTTTTCTGCTTATATTATTATAGTTAATTCGAGAAAAAAAGCCTCTTCCTTTGAAAATGCAAAAAGAAAAGAAAAGAGTATATATATGTATAAACCTTCATGACGCTGGAGATAAAGATCTGAAAATAAATGTGTATTTCTATGAAATTGTAGATTCTATTGACACAGGAATACAACTACTAAAAATTCAGTTTTCAGTTTCGATAACTTGCTTTAATAAATAAAATAAATAAACCTATATTTCTAAGGTTGGTGTAGCACCTTTGATTCTTCCTAAAACACACTCTTTGGCATATCTGAATATGACGTTGTCTTCGTGCAACATGTCAAAGCTTTCCGTAGCATCTTTACCAGCAAAGTTGAGGATCGACCCTTCACCGCCAGGGTGTTCCTTCAAGAAGGGAGTCAAGTTAAGAACCACATTCTTCACCACCACCCAACAGTCGTCTGCGGTAGCATGTTTCGCAACCTCTTCGTAGGTGTATTCAGTTGAAGGAATCTTGTTCTGGATGAAACTTTGACCTTTTGCCTGGCTCGAAGCTGGAGGTGCTGGAGGTGCTGATGCTGGAGGTGTGGAAGCCGGTGGTGCTGAAGAAGGGGTATTAGATCCTCCATTACCATTGTCTTCACCTACGTCAGACCAGTCGATGGTGATCTTACGGGGATTGGCAGGATCAATATGTAAATTAATCTGCTGCAACCTGTTTATTGCATTCTGTCCACCAGTAGCAGGAGCTGGCGAAGCGTTGGTGAGTTTTTCCAAGAAATAGCTGGTGGCCCCATCAGCAGCCACTCTTCCGTAAACTACGCAAGCAAGTAACGAAGAACCTCCTAAACGGTTATGACCATGAACTCCTCCTGCTACCTCACCACAAGCGTACAACCCTTCAAATGGCTTGAAAGAGTTGTCCGTATCTTGGTACAACACCTGGGACTTGTCGTTGATTTTGATTCCTCCCATTGTGAAGTGTAACACTCTTGTAATGAAGGAAACATGGTACTTAGCATCTGATTTAAATAAGAAAGGAGTAGTTGGGAAGTACTTCTTTCCAAATGGGTCTTTTGTCTCACCCGCTGCTGACTTGTTGTAGTCGTCCAATGTCTGTTTCAATGTTGCTTCAGGGACTTTCATTTCTTTGCTCAATTCGGCTCCAGTAACTGTTTTCATCAAGTTTCTTTGTTCGTAATGCTTGATGTGGAATGTTAATTTAGCTTCGCTCTGTTCATTCAACACTAATCTAAGAGGCCCATTTCCCTGTTTAATCTGCTTTTCCATCTCTCCACTCACATAATCTCTGGTTCCAAGTTCATCAACAAACCTCTCTCCCTTTTTGTTCAAAATGATTCCTCCTTCACCCCTTAATGCTTCGGCACCTAAAAATAAGAATCTGGGGGTCTTGCGTCCTTCAATGACGTCAATATCTTTCAAATCAATTAAGCCGGTGGGGTGTACTTGGACTTTCTCCATATCAATTCCAACCCCTTTGTTCTTCATCATGATCTTCTGACCATCTCCGGTAGCATGGTTCCCGTTAGTAGAAGGCAAGTCAATGATATCAGGACGGTACTTTCTCAATAACGAATTTTTGGTGAAGTCTGCAGCATATCCCCCAGTAGCCATAATAACCGGACCATGTACTTCTCCCTTTTGCTTGGTTTTCAAGTTTTTATACTTCACTCCCAACACTTTGAACCCCAGTTCATCTTTCACCAAGTCAATCACCTGGTTATTCTTCATGATCTTGACTCGATTCGGTTGCTCGTCTGCCAAATTCTCCAATGTTTCTAACAACTTATAGGTGATGGCCATACCTGGAAACTTGGCGTCTTTCCCACGATGGGTACGGGGCTGTGAGTGACCTCCTAATCTGGACACGATGGTCAAGTCCAAGCCAAACACTTCCTGGAGCCAATGTACCGCTTCTGCGCTATTATAAGTCAATACCTTGATAAGGTCCGGGTTGGCTTGTTCCTTAGCAGTAGCCAAAGTATCCTGGTAGAATTGTTCTACAGAATCTTTGATATCAAGATTGATCTGGGTACGGGTCAAAGCACCATTGATTCCTGAGGTGGCCTTTCCACTGTTTCCACTTAAAAACCCTTGTTTGTCAAGTAAGACGACATTGGCACCTCTGAGAAAGGCCTGGTGAGCGGCCGATAAACCTGCCAACCCACCACCAACGATGATAATTGGATTCAATGGGAATTCTTCCGACATTATTCGAGGATAGAAAGAATATGCAGAATAAACGGGGCAAGTAAAAAACAACTAATGTGGTTTGATTATATATGAAAAATGCGATCTAAATAGGAAATTCATCCCCGGACTCCGCTTTTTCTGCTGTATGAAAAAAATGTCAGAATAAGCTGATAAGAAGCCTTCTTTTTGCTAAATTCTGCTGTAGAAGTTGTTTTTGTTTGTTTTTGGTTGGTGATTTCTCTGATGAGTCCCAGTTATGTCAGTACTGATACACTTCTCTATATGATCTTTCGCTTATTATGCAAGAACCGTAATTGGCTAGACGGGAAGAGAGCGGATATACGGTTGCTGCGCTTCCACATTGCGAGTTTGTGAGCTTTTCGAGGGAGGAGGGGTCGATACTGAAAAGACAGGTTTCGGCAAACAAGGCTACATTCCGTCAATACATGGGGGTTGTTTCGGCATTAAGCACATAGGCTATTGGGTCTTAAGGTCTATAGAATCTATTTATTATACAACGTTAATGGGAAATATACTGGAATGCAAACGATATATCATCGAACTGAGATTCATTTTGCAACAATCGGTCTTCATTCGCTAACAAGGCATCATGGTTCAAATGGTTCCATGTAGTAGCATCTCCGTAAAGCATGGCTGATGATTTCGCAACTTGCCCAGCGTCAGCACGACATCTTTTACAATTATAGGTATCGTGGGTATCACAAGAGGTATCAGGCTGGTATTGGAACAACATTTTTAGGTTATCCCCACTGAAGATTCTCTCCACATCCTCTTTCTCGTCCACCACACAACTAGAAAGCGACATTTTCATCGACTGTCTCTGGAATATCTTTTCTTCAATTGTACCTGTAGAAATAAAACGGTAGATGAAACAATCTTTCTTCTGGCCATCTCTCCATACTCTGGCTAATGCTTGTTGATCTGCTGCAGGATTCCAGTCAGGATCGATCAAAATAAGTCGATTGGCTCCAATTAAATTGATCCCACAACCTCCTGCTTTTGACGATAGGAGAAATATGAACTCCGAACCTTGGGGATCATTGAACTTATCCACAAGTTTCTGACGTTTGTTGATATTCATTGTTCCATCTAATCTTAAACATCCGTAACGCTTGTAGCGACACATTCTTTCGATTAAATCCAAGGTCTTCGTATAGTTGGAAATAAGTACAATTTTGTCATCAGTTTCGGTGTTGATTTGATGTAAAAATCTTTCCAAAACGCTAAACTTCCCACTGAACCAGGTTTGGATCTCTCTATTACGACCACTGCCTTCGTTAGAGGATACGTAATCGTCTGGCAATACTCTTTCGCACCCGTCTATATCGTCCGGGAGATTTAGCAAATCAGGATGGTTACATAACTTTTTCAACATATCAATTGCCTTTAATGGCTGCGAACCTACTCCTTTCAATAATTTTTTGATTTCTGGTGAAGTAATGAAATGTTTGTAAAGTGCCTTTTGCAAAGGCGATAATCCTACAAACACCACGTACTCAAATTTGACAGGAAGATATTTCGACAAAATATCATTGGTTCTTCTAATGATGAATTTAGATACCAACTGGGACAATTCATTCAATTTTGCATCACCAATTTCCTTCTCTTTGTCACTGGCATCAGCATCTCGACCTCTTAAAATGGAATTCTCGAAATTTTTCCGGAAGTCATTTCTAGTACCCAAGTATCCTGGATTGGCGAAATTTAAAAGTGAAAAATATTCCGATAAATCGTTTTGGATGGGAGTTCCAGACAAAATTACTCTTCGGTCACATTTAAGGGAGTTTAAAGCTGTGAATGTCAATGAATCTCCATTCTTCAAACGATGACCTTCATCTGCTAGCATCAATCCCACTTCAGTTCCAGCCAATTTATCTACATTTCTTCTCAATGTTTCGTACGACACAATAAGCACTGGCCGCACAATGTTTCTACCTCGAGCCACAGACCATTGTTGTAGGGCTTGGCCCAAGTCTGCATTTTTGGTGGATTTTCCGTCAACGGCTAGAGGAGTAAGAACACCCGGTCCTAACCATTTATCAATTTCATTGGCCCAGTTTCGAACCAATGACGATGGACATACGATGATACATTTTTCAATAGTTCTTTTTCCTCGGGGACTTTGTTTTAACAACGTCCACATGAGTGCTAAACACTGTAATGTCTTTCCAAGACCCATTTCATCGGCCATAATGCATCCCTTGGCTCGTGCGTCGATTAATCCGGAGGTGCATCGGTATAAGAATTTGACTCCGGCAATTTGATGGGGCCGAAGGATTTTGGCGAGTTTGGGATCAATGACTACAGGGACGTCAGGGTATTTCGATGCTTCTTCTTCAGGGTTTCTGCATATTCCCAACATTTCTGCAAGTGATCGGTGAACCGTCTTTGCTGGTGGAGGAGTTACTTCTTTCTCTTTCTCTTCTTCTTCTGGCTTCTTTTCCTCCTCCTGTTTCTCTTCTTCGATCTTTGGTATAACATCTACCGTAGGATCGTACAAGACTATGGCGAATTCACTGGTTGGATCGTGTAGTGCTCGTGGTGGTAAAATCAACTTCTTCTTTGTTCCCAACGGTGGTGGAGGGCCCCGAGCCAACCATTCCTCTTTCTTGTCATTGTTCTTCGAAAATGGCACCGTAAACCCCCGTCGGAGCTTATTTTCATTTACAAAGATAGTATCTCCTTTGAGTAGCGTTCGAGAGAGCAATGCTCCTTTCCTTTTGGGTCGGATCATGAGGCCATTTTCGTCAACGACATCGTCTACTATTTCACCTTCTTCAGATCCGGCATAGCTGACGACTTTGGTTCGAGCAGTTCTTAAGGGAAGTCGGTCATTTTTGGTGGTGCTGGACCCGAGTACGTTAGTTCTGTCAGCAAAGGGGACCCTAAATGGTTTGGCAAGCCGGGTGGCAGAGTCGTTGACTGGCGGTGGGCGCTTGTCTTTGGGGACCCCAGCACCGGATCCGAGTGGAGTCGTGAACTCCTTCAATGGTTTACGTGCCATGAGCTGAATGAGTGGCGTATATGTGGTTCTTTGGACGTGTTCACCTTTTAGTAGAATAGTAATATGAGGTGAATGTGCTGTTCCGGTGGTTTGTATTCAAATGACTGTTCGCCCAAGATTTAGGGAAGACTGTGATGGAACGATGTAGTAGCTGGAGTGTTTTGGAGACGCCTTCTAATGTGTACTCGTGAGAGAAGAATTCTGGACGATTTCTTGCGTATTTTGTTAATTTTTTAGTGTATTGATTCTACTTCTGATCTCTTCTTTGCCTTTTAGTCTATAATCACTTTGCTGAACTTCTCCGGCACCTCTTTTGGTTTTCTTTACTGTATGTTTTGATCTGTGATGTAAGCGCGTTATGTACTAGAAAAACAGATTGCGAAAAAAAAAAATGAGACAGTATTGTGTCTCATTGCTTCTTCTCATATTCTGTCTTTCTAATATCTCTACTCCAATGGAAGAAATCCTTGCTAAAGCAAGTAGCCAGGCCGTCACATTTGCTATACGGTCGGGGATCTCCTTGGCATCTGGGTTTGCAATCAAAACTGTTACAAAACTACTCGACAAGATACCCGAAAATGACAAGAAGAAGATTATCCTAGGTAGAAACAAGATTCAAACTAAGATCGATATCTTATCCGTATCAATTGACTTAATAAAGTTGGTGGCAGCTCGAGGAAACACCTCTTTAGAGTCCACCATCGAGCTAATCACCAATCTTAACCATGAAATTGATACTTTTGACGAAATAATGAACCAAATAGTCAGAGATATCAACTCCATAAACGAAAAGGATTTAATCAAAAAAGTCGAATCCATGATGAAAGACCTCATATCCGAAATCAATGATGCTATTCCTTTAATCAACTTATCACTCATCACCTGTGGCGTAAGCTTGAATGGCACTTTACCATCTCATGTCTCTCCAGGAAGACTACTCCAAGCCAGCAACCACGTCATTAACTCCAATAGTGCATTTGAAGGGACAGAGAATGTGGTCGTAGGCCCAACATTTGATTTAGTCATGTACTCCATCTTCTATAACCCAAGTCGAATGAAGTATATTGAGGAAAGCTCAGGGCTACTGTGTATAACCTGGAAAGAAGATTTGGCCCGGTGTCTGGCGCAAATCGTGAGAACAAAATCCGCCAAAGATGTGTTTAACTACGAGTTTGTCGTGACGGAGGACTTTGATGACGGTAGATATCACGAGGATGAAGCTCCGGTAGTCAAAAAGTACACTTTGCTGGCAATAAAACGACTTTTCTTTAGTGCTAGTGGTAAATTGCTTAAGCTAGAAAGTAGGAGCTCGCCGGTGCTTATTTTCAAATTGGAAAACGAATCAAATGAAGAATGGATTGCCTTTGGTGAGGTTGGAGCCAAAGAGTTCGATGAAGACAGCGATAGTGAAGATGAAGAAGAAGACGTGGAAGTGAAAACTCCCAAGCAAACATCTTTATCGTTGCTAGAGTATTTGGTGAGGCTAAGTACGTTACAGGAGCATGATTCAAAGTCGATATTGGACATCAGCGATGAGAAGTTGTCCCTATACTTACATGATGAAAAGGCAGTTAATGTTGAAACCCAGTCAGTAGTTCCAAAAACGAAGAAGGAGGTGCAAGCACAATTGAAGAACTCGGAAAGAACAAATGAGATTATAACCTTGGACTCTAATATCAGTCGACTTAAGACGTTAGAGCTAGACAAATAAACAGATTAATGTTCCTCTAGCGACTATACTAATATAGATAGCATTATAGACCGTGCTTCTACAATACTTTTAATAAATATTTTCGTTAAAGATCGTATATACGTTTTCGAACCTGTTGGGCAGATTGTATTGAATGGTTATGAAGAAAGCAAATCTTTCCAGAAGACGTAAAAAAGAAGAAATAAGCCCAGATTTAGCAGAAAAGCTCAGAGTCAACTATTCGGAAGAAAGTGCCATAAAGCAAAGTTACCTGTGGTGGAAAGAACTGAATAGACAAATTAAGGATAAATAAATAAATACCTTATAAAAGAAATTGAAAGATAAAAAAATGAAATAATAGGCTTGCTTTTATTTCTTTCTGAAAAGCTGAAGTTGACTGCTTTTTTCTTTCCAGACATTTTTCTTTACTAATTTTACTTGAGGTTTCAATTGTCTTTATTCTTCGTCAGGGTCTAATTCCCCCTGTTACCTGTGTTCGATGGGGAAATGAATTCACTTAACAGTGGGGGTACATAGTCAACAAACTGAGCGTCCGGGAAAGTTGAATTGTACTGTGGCACATCTTGAAAGTCAGAGAATTGTTGAGGTTGTTGGGCCAGTGCAGGGCTTACTTGAGTGTCTGATGGGATCTGCTGATGTGCTTGTTGTGGCTGTTGGTCCTGAAAGAGTTGTTGCTCTAGTTGCTGATCAAAATTAGAGTGCATTGGTTGATGAGGAACAGGTTTATGCTGTTGATGGTGAACCTGTTGAATCTGATAATTTTCTTGTGATCTTTTATACTTATTTTGCAGAGGCTGCCTGGAAGGTATTGATGACGATTGTGGTGTTGTTGAAGCGGGAGACTCTAGATGACCTTCGGCCGATTTATTTAGATTATTGAGGAAATCTTCATATGAGACTAGTCTCAAGTCGTAAGGATCATTCAACACATCATTAGAATCGAAAAATGAGTTTCTATCATTAGTGTTTGTGTCGGTTTGGGTATTGTTTGTAGTGGAGATTTGTGAAGGAGCATTAGACTCCATCTCGCTCTGAAGGTTCTGCTGTAGCACAGTTCGCTGTGATGATAATTTCTGGAGCTGAGAACTTTGATCATCAGACAACTCCTCACTAAAATCGATAGGAGGATAAGCTGAAGAAGTTTGGGTTGGGAAGTTGAAGTTATTACCAAAATTTAGACTTGAGTTGTTTTCATGAAGGTTAGATGAAATGTTTGATGAATTTGATGCAATTGATAATGCACTTTCAGGGCGCTTCGGTCTGAGTGGTTGGTGATGGCTTGAAATTGAAGATGCCGAAGAAATAGGCACAAATGGTCTGCTTTGGTTAGTTAATGAAGCTGATGACGACTTTCTCTTCTCCGATAAGTCGAGCGCCGGGTTCTGGCTTGCTTTGGTGAATGTTTGTTGAGTTGCTTGTTGGGTCTTGGGCGAGGTTTGAGGAATTTGAGTCATTGGTAACGATTTACTATCATCGAAACTACAAGAGCCCACCAAGGGGAAAAGAGGAAACATATTTTCCACCATATCGAGGTCTTCTGAATCGGAGGTGTTCGAATAGCGAGGATCATTTAGCATTATCATGTTGTTGTTGTCGTTAATTGAATTTAAGTTGCCATTTTCTTTATCGTGGTTCTCATTTTCATGTGAGCTTGGAGTGTCTATTTTCCCATTTGAGTCGTTTTCTATCTTTCTGTTGGATGTCTTAGAAGGGAATAAATCGAATAGGCCATACCCGGAATCGAAGGGCACCAAGACATCCTCAATGATGTAGTTCGAATCGATACCGTTACCATTTGCCGTGGCAGTGCCGTTACTGAAGTTGATGCTAGTTTCCGAGCCGTTATTGGAACTCACGTTGCCAGAATCTAGATTGGTTAAATTTACTTTGGATAACGACTTCTTCTTCAGTTTCTCGGTAGCCTTTTTCGGGCCGTTTGATGAGCATGTACAATGGGAATTTTTATGACAGAGACATGAGGCTAGATGTTGACCAGGAGACTTCCCTTTCTTGCCACACGAGCAACTAACGTGACTGTGCTTGAGTTTTCTTTGTTCACGACAGTGTTGGCACTGTGATGCTGGTCTTCCCTTTGGTTTGATCATGGTAAGGGGCTGGTCGGTGTGGGTACAGGTGGTGACTCTATGGCCACGGATACATCGTTCGCATGCGTACTTGACTCCGTTAATCAACACCATGATGACAGCAGAAGTAGGCAGGGGGGATAAGGAGAGGATATGGGAGGGGGCAGGAGGGATAAGGACTGTGATTATATGGGTTTCACTATCGCGGCGTTTAGTTACACCTCGAAGCTAATGGGCAGTCAAGGGGACACGAAACTCTCCTTTGATCGTTTATGCTACCAAATTTTAATCTATAAACCCCCGTAAAAAAGTCCTAAGTACTTAAGGGATCTTCGAATGACGATGATGGATGCTGTTGATGGTGAGCTCTTTGATTTTTTTATACTGTGTGAAAAGAAGTTTGGATGGATTATGTATTTTTTTTTTTCTTCTAGGCTAAAATGTCTGGGAATTTACTAAATTTTTTTTTATTACTGCCTCACTTGCAAAGCGAGAAAAAGTGACAGGCATAAAAAAAAATGTCAGCAAAAAAAATTGGAAAAGAAAAAAAAAAAAAAAAAAATTTTCCAAAAAGTTCAATAGCCTTCCTCTTTTTTTAGTACATTTGCCTTCAGTTATTTCCGACTTTCTCACAAGGAACGGTCACGGGGAAGGGCTACTAGCTAGCTAGAGTTACGGGTTTTTTTGTGTAGGTGTATGTCTTTGCAACGGTCAACGACAGCACGGCGCTGAGATGCTCAAAGTTTGACATCAAGCTGACTTTGTGTAGAAGTGTAGAGGGACGGGAGGATGGAAAGACGGCGGAACCACAAACGAAGAAGAGGCTAGAAATAGGCGAGCATGCACCCACAAGGCTGCCAAGGCTACTAGGCCACTAGGCTACAAATAGAGAGAGAATATGTACCAGCAGGAGCTAAGCGGGAGAAAGCATTCTTGAGGAAGAGAAATAATCAACTTTATAATCGCAAGGGCTGAATCGTGAGGCTACTGAAGGGCTATGGGCCAGGGTCTTCGCTGGTGACATGCCGCGGCTGCTAAGCCGGAGAAAGCATTCTCGAGAAATGGAAATAATCAACATGATAATCGCAGGGCTATTGGAGGGCTATGGACCTGGTCCTCGCTGGTGACAGGGCCGCGGCTGCTAACCCTAATGAGAACTGGACAGACGTCAATCTGGTTTGAAACCCATCCACATTGGGATTGGACTCCGGGCTATTTGGTTTACGGGTCTTTTGAGTGCGATAACGAAATCCCGATAGCAGGGGTCGGCCGCTTTGGGAAGTTATCTCCCCACCAGTAGCAAGCGTGGGGAAAATAATACGTATATATGGAGACGTATTTTTCACACAGTTGCAGCTTTTAGATCGGAAAAAAAAAAGAATCTTCTCCACGATGTTACAATTGGAGGAGATTGCTAAGCACAACACTAAACAGGATTGCTGGGTGATTGTTCACGGACAAGTCTACGATGTGACGGACTTCATTGACCAGCATCCGGGCGGTGCTGGGATCATATTGAAGTACGCTGGCAAGGATGCTACCAAAGCGTTTGAGCCAATTCATCCTCCCGATACTTTAGACAAGTATTTGGACCCGAAAAAGCATTTGGGTGAGGCCGAAAAGAAGAAGCCACAGCCTAAGAAGAAGGCTGCTGCTGCTGCTCCGGCTGCTGCTCCGGCTCCTTCTCCTGCTGCTGCTCCTGCTGTTTCGACCGAAAACACAGTGGATGAGTACGACGTTGAGTACGATGAGCAGGATGACAAGCAGCCAATTGCGGTTGCAACAACCGCAGCCAGTGGCCTGGCCGGCGCCGGTACAGACGGAGGTGACGATAATGACGATGACGAATACTCGGACGACGAAGACGATCCTCCGACTGAGCAGGAATTGACCCGGAGGAAACTCGTCAAGTTGAAGCCAGATTTGAGTCAGATCTACAACTTAAGTGACTTCGAATTTGTTGCTCGAAAAACCATGGAAAAAATCGCCTGGGCATACTATTCTTCTGGCTCTGACGATGAAATCACCCTTAGAGAGAACCATTTGTCGTATCAGCGTATTTTCTTCAAGCCCCGGATCTTGATCGATGTCAGCACCATCAACTTCGAAACTTCCATGCTTGGAACGAAGTGTTCGGCGCCATTCTACATCACCGCTACCGCGTTAGGAAAGTTGGGGCATAAAGACGGAGAAACAGTGCTAACCAAAGCCGCCGGGAAGCAAGACATCATTCAGATGATCCCGACGTTGGCATCCTGTTCGTTTGACGAGATTGTTGATGCCGCCATCGATTCCCAGACCCAGTGGCTCCAATTGTATGTGAATTCCGAGCACGATATCACCGAGCGGATAGTTCGACACGCCGAAGAACGTGGAGTGAAAGGGCTCTTTATCACCGTGGATGCCCCCCAGTTGGGCCGTCGTGAGAAAGATATGCGACTGAAGAACATCGAGGACTTGAGCCATGTTCAAGGAGATGGTGAAGATGCCGATAGATCCCAAGGTGCTGCGCGGGCCATTTCCTCTTTCATCGACACGGCCTTATCGTGGAAAGATATCGCTTGGTTCAGGTCCATAACCAAAATGCCGATTGTTTTGAAGGGTGTGCAGACGGTGGAGGACTCATTGAAAGCAGTAGAACATGAGGTGGATGGAATTGTGCTTTCTAACCACGGGGGTAGACAATTGGAGTACTCACGGCCTCCGATTGAGGTGTTGGCCGAGTTGATGCCGGAATTGAGAAGGCGTCAATGGGAAAACAAGCTTGAGGTGTTCATTGACGGTGGTGTTCGTCGTGCTTCTGATATTCTCAAGGCCATTTGTCTTGGCGCCAAAGGTGTAGGTATCGGTAGACCGTTCTTGTATGCCATGTCCACCTACGGAGAAGACGGGGTCTTCAAGGCCATTCAGATATTGAAGGATGAAATGTTGATGAACATGAGATTGTTGGGAGCCACCAAGATATCTGATCTCAATGAGAATATGGTGGACACTCGTAGCTTGTCCAGGTATGTTCCAGAAGATAAGTTGTTTTCTGGCGTATACGAGCCGTTGACCAACCCTGCTTTCAAGTCGAAGCTTTGAGTTGATGGTCTGGTATTTCAGGTAACTATAGATTATCTACAAGCATAAACTATAGGCCATTTGCGAGTCATAACTATAGATTATTTATTAGGAAAATTATTTATTAAGTCATGTAACGTGATGTAGATATGCCTAGTTGCAGTAGCACTCGGGCTTTTGCAATACTTGCAATACTTAGCCATCCTCTCTGCATAACTCTACTTACTCTTACATTTGCAATCTTCTGCTTATGTAATCTACCTCGGTAATAAAATCGCACAAACACGCCGGTTCCTGCATTCAACGTTGACGACAACTGTCCAGTCCCAACATGACAACACATCCCCACGACACATCACAGTTGTCAGATCCCTTACCAACTGATACATGACATCCAAAATTTTGGATCTGTAACATTTGTGGTGCATTTTTCTGACGTGTCACACTCATGATATATCACCTCAAACGTCAATTTTTCCCTCACACGTATAACTCGGCCCGTTTTGTGTTATCTCAACCGCTTGTTTACTCCTGGATCGTAACACCAAAAAAAAAAAAAAAAAGAAAAACTATCAACATCTTTTTTTTTTCGAAACCTTCTCCTCTCCTAAGCATTTATCTCAATCACATTCTTCTTCATCATGGTTTCGTCTTATGACGTTGGTACTCGTTGTTGGTACCCTGATGAGAAATTAGGATGGATTGGTACCACCGTGAAATCAATTTCTCTGGCCGATAACAAACACCAGATTGAGCTCGTGTCGGAACTCGATGATTCGCAGGTCTTTACAGTAGAAACTGATAATTTAAATGAAGATAATGATAAATTACCCCCCTTACGAAATCCTCCAATTCTTGAAGCATCCGAAGATTTAACCTCTTTATCCTATCTTAATGAACCCGCAGTGTTACACGCGATCAAAGTAAGATACGCCCAATTAAATATCTATACTTACTCGGGAATTGTGTTGATTGCTACCAACCCTTTCCAAAGAGTCGACCAACTATATTCCCAAGACATTATTCAAGCTTATGCCGGTAAAAGAAGAGGCGAATTGGACCCCCATTTATTCGCCATTGCTGAAGATGCTTATCGTTGTATGAAAATGGACGGCAAAAATCAAACCATAGTGGTCAGTGGTGAGTCGGGGGCTGGTAAAACCGTTTCTGCAAAGTATATTATGAGATACTTTGCTTCCGTGGAGGAAGATTCGGAATTAGAATCCAATATTGGTACCGAACATAAATCTGATATGTCCGAAGTGGAGAAGCAAATCTTGGCTACCAACCCCATCATGGAAGCTTTCGGTAATGCCAAAACCACCAGAAACGATAACTCTTCTCGTTTCGGAAAATACTTGGAGATTTTATTCGACAATAAAACATCAATTATTGGTGCCAGAGTGAGAACTTATCTTTTGGAAAGATCCAGATTGGTGTTTCAACCAGCTAGTGAAAGAAATTACCACATTTTCTACCAGTTATTGGCTGGTATGAATGAAGATGATAAACTGGCCTTGAGCTTAACCACAGCAGAAGACTACAAGTATACTAATCAAGGTGACGCCTGTGTGATTGATGGAGTCGACGATGCTAAGGAGTTTAACATCACTAATGAAGCTTTATCTTTAATCGGCATTGATGAGTCAAAGCAAAGTGAAATTTATAAAATTTTGGCAGCATTATTACATATTGGTAATATTGAAATAGCTGCTACCAGAAATGATGCTCACTTATCATCTGATGAACCTAATTTAGTGAAAGCGTGTGAATTATTAGGCATTGATCCATTGAATTTTAGTAAATGGTGTGTCAAAAAGCAAATTACAACTCGTTCAGAAAAGATCATAAGTAACTTGAATCATAAACAAGCTTTAGTGGCTAGAGATTCTTTTGCTAAGTACATTTATTCAGCATTATTCGACTGGTTGGTTGACTACGTCAATACTGACTTATGTCCCCCAGAAGTGCAAGCCAAAATCAATTCATTTATTGGAGTTTTAGATATTTATGGGTTCGAACATTTCGAAAAAAATTCTTTTGAACAATTCTGTATTAACTATGCTAATGAAAAATTGCAGCAAGAATTCAATCAACATGTGTTCAAGTTAGAACAAGAAGAATATGTGAAAGAACAAATCGAATGGTCATTCATCGATTTCGCTGATAATCAACCATGCATTAATTTAATTGAAAATAGGTTGGGGATTCTTTCACTTTTAGACGAAGAATCCAGATTACCTTCGGGTAATGATCAGTCATGGATTGAGAAAATGAATCAAACTTTGGACAAACCCCCAACCAATAAAGTTTACAAGAAGCCAAGATTTGGGCAAACTAAATTTATTGTCAGTCATTATGCTCTTGATGTCACTTATGATATGGAAGGCTTTATTGAAAAGAACAGAGATACTGTGGGTGAAGGACATTTGGAAGTCATGAAAAATACCTCTAATGAGTTACTTCAGAGCGTTTTATCTATCATCGATAAAAATGCAGCTAGTTTAGAGGCTTCATCCTCAACCGCTTCTGTCAACAGTACCACTGCAGCCAAAAAGTCTATTGCCAGTAAAAAGCCAACACTAGGATCAATGTTCAAAAATTCATTGATTGAATTAATGAAAACTATCGACTCCACGAATGTTCATTATATTAGATGTATTAAACCAAATGAGCAAAAGAAAGCATGGGAGTTTGATTCTTTAATGGTGTTATCACAATTACGAGCTTGTGGTGTGTTGGAAACTATCAGAATATCCTGTGCTGGATTTCCATCTCGTTGGTCATATGTTGAATTCGCCGATAGATATCATATTTTAGTTCCTTCTGATACCTGGATACCGGTAATGAGTGGTGAAACTACACAAGAATCAGTGACTGATTTATGTAATAAAATCTTGAGCAATAGTATTGATGATTCTCAGAAATACCAATTGGGTAACACCAAGATATTTTTCAAAGCTGGAATGTTGGCTCATTTTGAGAAATTGAGATCAGATAAATTACATAAATCAGCTGTGATGATCCAAAAGAATATGAGAAAGCATTACTATCGTAAAAAGTATTTATCCATTCAGAAATCTCATGGTCAATTACAAGCATTAGTTCGTGGTCATTTGGCTAGGGTAAGAATACAACAAGAGAAGGAGAATGATGCTGCAATCAAAATTCAGACTCTTGTTAGAGGCTATTTGGCTCGTAAACAACTGAAATCTGCTTTCGATAGTATTTTGATCCTACAAAAATCCATTAGAGGATTACAAGCAAGAAGAAACTTTACTAAGTTAAGAACTGAAAAGTCTGCTGTAGTAATTCAGAAATCAGTACGTGGTTTAACTGCAAGACGTGAATATCATCGTCAAAGATCAGCAGCCGTGATTATTCAATCATCTATGAGAAGAAAATTGGCTACTTATGAATTCAAGAAATTAAAGGCCGAAGCAAAATCCGTTAATCACTTGCAAGAAGTTTCATACAAATTAGAAAACAAAGTTATTGAGTTGACTCAATCTTTAACCTCTAAGATTCAAGACAACAAAAAGTTGGTGCAAGAAATTGCCAACTTAAAAGGATTGTTGGATCAATCTAGCAATGCCCATGAAACCTTGAAGAGCCGTGAATTAGAATTCAATGAAAAGTTCAACAATCAAAGTTCTGACCACCAATTAGAAGTTGAAACTTTGAACAAAGAGTTGGAATCAATCAAAGCTGAATACGCGAATGCTGAACAAAAGATCGAACAGTTAACAAAGGAACAAGCAGAATTAAGACAAGATGTTCAAAGAAATATTGAAGAATTAAATAAAGCAAAGGATGCTCTCGTTAAGCGTGACACAATTGAAGTTGACTTGAAGAGTCACATTGAACAATTGAAATCAGAACTAGCTGCTTTGCAATCACAGCAACAAAATAAATTTGCTAACGCCAAATCAAGAAATATTAGTGGTAAACGTCATAGCAGTGCTGTGGGTTGGAACAACTCACCATCTACTTTAGACCAAGGTAGACCAGTCTCAGTTATCGCTGTGTCCTCTAATGATGAATTCGCCAATATTGATGATATTAATGATGAATTATTCCGCTTATTACGTGACGCTCGTCAATTACATAGAGAAATCATTGACGGTTTATTGAAGGGCTTGAAGATTCCTCCAGCAGGAGTGGCAACTGATTTGACCAGAAAAGAAGTGTTATTCCCAGCAAGAATCATCATCATTATCTTATCTGATATGTGGAGGTTAGGTTTGACTAAAGAAAGTGAAGAATTTCTCGGAGAAATCTTATCAGCAATTCAACAGATTGTATCTACTTTGAAAGACGATGATGTTATTCCTAATGGTGCTTTCTGGTTGTCAAACACCCACGAATTATACTCATTTGTCTCCTATGCTCAGCAAACCATTATTGCCAATGATACTTTATCACATGAAATGAGTGAAGAAGAATTTGATGAATACTTGAAATTGGTTGCAGTTGTCAAAGAAGATTTCGAATCACTCTCATATAACATTTACAATATGTGGATGAAGAAAATGGAGAAGGATTTAGAGAAGAAGGCAGTTTCTGCTGTGGTCTTATCTCAGTCATTACCTGGGTTTATGGCTCCAGAGAGTTCTCCATTTTTAGCCAAAGTATTTTCTCCTGGTGTTCAATATAAAATGGATGATATTTTAAGTTTTTTCAACTCAGTTTATTGGTCTATGAAGTCATATTTCATTGAACATGAGGTTATGAATGAAGTAATAATTGAATTATTAAGATTCGTGGATGCATTATGTTTTAATGATTTAATCATGAGACGTAATTTCTTATCTTGGAAACGAGGATTACAATTGAACTATAACGTTACTAGATTGGAAGAATGGTGCAAAGGACATGAAATCCAAGAAGGTTCTGGTTATTTGAGTCACTTGTTGCAAGCAGCTAAACTCTTACAATTGAGAAAGAATACTCTTGAAGATATTGAAATAATCTATGAAATTTGTTATAGCTTAAAACCTATTCAAATTCAAAAATTGATCTCTCAATATTACGTGGCTGATTATGAAACACCAATTGCACCCAAAGTATTGCAAGCAGTGGCAGACAAAGTTAAGACTCATGAAGGTGCTACCAATGAGGACTTATTTGAATTGGTTTCTACTGATGGCCACTTCAATGATCCATTCAGAACCGTTAATTTAAGACCATTTTCTCGGGTCGAAGCCTACGTTCCTGCATGGTTAAGCTTACCGGTGATAAGAAGAATAGTTGAATTGGTCGCTAAAAATGCTTCTGTTCAAGAAGCCAATAGTTTAACTGAGCAAGATAATGAAGATGGAGTGGAGTTTAATGATGTACAAGTGGCAGCCACTGCTGAAGCATAAATTAAACTCTCGTTTATAATCATCAGAGTTTTTTAATTGCATCTTGTTATATACTATCTATTTTTTGTTCTACTATACTAATTTTAAATATTTTTTTTGTATATTTAATGGTTATGCTATGATTAATAAATACATTCAATACGGTAACACTATCTCTTCTTGCAATATACCTCTTCGGTACTACTTTTTAACTTCAGCATCAGTTTTTGTCTTCATTTGGAGGGCATGAACTCCTTTGTTTTTAATCTCGTCATCTAATAAGGCATACACCAAACGGTGTCTTGATGGCATATTCAAGCCGGTGAATTCGTCGCTTATAATCTCAATCCTGAAATGTGACTCTTTGACATTTGATGCTCCCTTCATTCCAGCATGATGGCTGTGCTTGTGAGAGTCATTAGCAATTTTCAAATAACTAGGATTGAACTTCGCAACCAATTTTTCAACTATTGATTCTTCAACTGGGCCCTTGACGTCGGATGTAATAACTGTAGGGGCTGTGGCGGTAGAGCTGGACATTTTTTGGCTCCATAAAATTCTGGTCAGTGGTCGTATGGAACTCGCGAACGACGATCTGAACATTTGGGTCGATACTGAAGTAGAGGTTACATGATGACATAGTGAGTTGATTAGTTGAAATCCTGGTGCACGGATCTGGTGCGCGGGTTTATACGCTTTCTGGTGTATGGGTTTGTTTCCTAGAAATATGATTTATCGAAATTACTATACATCATTATGTGATCTATCATATTTACAACATTGGACCATCTCGCGTCATTGGATTGTCATTCGACCTCTCACCTTCTTTTGACTTGAACCTGGCCCTTTTCTCTCCTGGCTTCGAGTTTAGTTTGCCTTTTGCTCTTTCCACCCTTGGCTTCGTCTTCTGGCGAAGTTGAAGCAGCAACACCACCTTTGCCTCCGAAGAATGATTTAGCAAATGTAGCAGCCTTGTAACCACCATATCCGGGTATTATTGCAAGGAACCACCATACAAAGTTTCTACCGATAACAATCATTAAAATATCAACAAACCAGGTGATATAAAGACAGTCAAACATATACTCAAATAAACCAGCTCCCTTGATATCTTCACCTGATCTAACTAGTTTTGAGTATCCAGTGACCTTATCCACGGTGTATGAAGGTCTCCCACTCAGCTCTAAGGTGTATTGGCAGAGAAATGCCGGAATTGAAAAGATGAAATATGGTATTTTAGACCCAGGTCTATGGAAAACAAATAACACGAACAATGCTAATAAATTGATCACCAATGAGATCAAATGAACCTCTTTCAATGTTTTAGCATTGGACACTGCCGTCTTCTTACTACTTTGGGAAGCCATTAATGTTTGTATGAGAAGAAGATGGAGAAGATGAAGTCAGGGTTTTTGCACACGTCAAGTGAACTTTTCAGTTTTTTTTTTTTTTTTGGTTGCGCAGTTTACTAGTAATGATGAGGGGTGTGAAATTAGTCTATATGTACGAAGATTATATATATGATGAATTTGTTTGTGATTCATTAGGGGAAGGGTTTTAGGGGTAAGGCTTTGTTCTTGTTTTGCCCAGTAGTTGCTCCACTTGCCAACTCTCATCTTTCGTCTATCGTCTATCTGCACGTTTCCATTGATCTACCTTTAGCTGCTTATTGACTCTTTTTGGCTGATACTGGAGAGATTTTAATAGGCCCAAGGTAAGTATTTAATAAACCTTTGACTTTCACATTGTAGAAAGGCCCCAATTGATAAGCTTGTAATTGAGGATGGTTAACGATCTGTTGAGCTTTAGCATCCCATTGCGCCACAATCGATTGAGAGAACTTGTTATCATTATATCTCAACTTTACGAACACAACCACCAGAATAAATACTAGGACATAAATCGCAACATATAATGGATCACGGAAGACGGTGAAAAGTAGGAAGGGTATTTGTAAAAGGAACCCCACAGGTAAGAATAGCTCTGAATTTGCAGCAATATATAAAGCCTGCTGATTGTAATTTGAAGTGAAGAAATTAATCTTGGAATTGATGGATTGTTGGGTTGAGATTGAAAGGGGTAAAGAGCTTAATATATAATTTTGGAAATAGCTCAATACATGGAATATTGAAAATATCTCAAAGGAGTATAATCCTCCCGATATACTACCGATCTTGAAACTCGAGATCAAAAGAGTAACGGCAAGTAGAAGATACTGGACGTTTTCATCTTTCAATAAGTTTATGGTCAATTTTTTCTTCAAAGACGCTAACTTCGTGTTCTTGAAGTAAATCTGTTTGAGAACTATGGAGTAAGTGATGATCACAAACACCAACGTCAATTTATAGTAGTATAATGACCTTTTCTTACTGAAAAACGAAGAAGTCGTTGTAAGGATGAAAAAACTTATGCTCAAGACATGACCAATGAACCAGTAAAATTGAAGGGTTTTGGATAACTGAATGGTATTTTGAACGAATGATTTGTGTTGTAATTGCTTGGATCCGGGAGCCATTCCTGCTATGAAAGTGTGATGAAAAAACCTTGATGAAACTTGAGAACTATGGATAAAAGACACGTCAAGTATTCGATTTCAGCTCGCTTTTTCCTCTATTTAAATGCCTATCGCCTATACCCCTATTCCGATTTGAGCTCGAATTTTCCATGTTTACACCCGTACACCGGATAAATAACATAGGAGGATGCATGATTGGTTGGTATGCTTGACGTGGGCAATGGCGATAGGGGAAGTCTTCGGTCAGACATGGCAAGGTCGATTAGGAGAAGATACCCGGCGTATCCCGGTGATGATGTTCCTTTACTAGAGCAATGATAATTCTGTAACGATAGAGGGGTGACTCGAGTTGGGTGCAAAAACGGACATTTGACGTCCAAAAAGTCCTCTGAGTTTTGAGTGTCCCTCTTGTTTGAAGAGGCGCATTGAAGTTTTGCAGCAATTAACATACCAGCTTATGCCAAATGCAGTCATCTGATAGACATAGGCTGTCATTATGTGAAAATGAACTCTAAATGGATGAGCATGCTTGCCATGCCTTTTTTGAGGTACTGTTTCGGCACTGTTTCTCCACACCTGATTTTTAAGCACTCAATCAGAACTCGGTTGCCAAGAGAGAGTTTGAGCTATAGCATCTTCAGGCAGAGGTTTACTAAAGGAACTGAATCATTGTTCTATTGATGACCATGTAGTTGTCTCCACAACACATTTGCTTCACTCCACGGAATTCCTTGGAATTTTCCACAGGTGCCACGTAGAGATGGCATTGTCATTTTTTCTTCATCTGGAAGACTATAACACCACAGTACAAAGTACATATACGAGTGGCGGAATTTGCCCAGACTTCCAAATTCCAATCGGTGATTATGTAAGCGGTTGCAGATATCACACATTTTTTTTCGGCTGCAGTGGACCCATCTGTACACACTAATTTCCGGGGAAATTTTATGATCATGCTTGCTAAAGTTGTTGTCAATTGACCACCAGATCCTTTCTTTGTTTTTATTACACCACAGTCTTACTAATACCCATCCTTATTCACCAGACTACCTCATCCGTGACTCCCCAAATCTGCACTCTCATTTCCAACGTTCCTCCGTTCATTCCCAAAACTAACATAACATCCCCTCCCCATGGACTTTTGTTTCTTTCTTATCGGCTGTAAGTAGAGAACCATCCCCATCGATATCACTACCAAAACCATACTAACGGCTTCCTAGTCAAAGAGATCAACTCTCCAGTGGATAACATAGGTCATATCAATTGTTATTGTGGTAATTGTCACAATCAATCAGCTCATGCGGTGAGAACCATTAACTGTGTTACCCTTTTCTTCGTTCCAGTTTTACCATTTTATTTTACGAAACGTTTAAAATGCTCAATCTGTGGTGCATCGGCTGATCTTGGGAAAGAAGCCCTTGACCGACTCAATCAGGGACAGCCGATTGCAATTGGTTGAGCCATTTTTTTATGATGTTATATAGTATGTTTCTCATGTATTTACCAAATTGTCAAGAGCTCGAAATTCAACTGATCCGTAAATACCGAAATGACACCATTTACTCCATAAGGCTAGATTTTAACATCTACCTCTCTCCACCGTTTTCCCTTCCCCGGATAGACGACTATAACGATACCATCAGGAGATATTGGTCTCTTTGCAATGAGATGATTGCCAGTAGCATCAGTGTGTGTGTGTATGTGACTTTTGGATCGTCAAATATATAACTACTATGAAATTATTAACTAGTATTACTGTAGTTGCACGGTTAAAAGATGGAAATTGATAGATTTATCCGGTTCAGCCGTTTGGCTAAAGAGAAAAAATATCAAAAAAATTAGGCAACAATTGCAAAAAAAATAAAAAAAAATACCAGGGCCGCATGTAAGTTGCATAAAGACGGTCATGAAGTTTGTAAAATATGCAACCACTTTGTATGTACAGTTGATTCATTCATTGGTTTTTAGGTTCAGAAGTTAAAAATTACCCTATCAGTGTCAGAGATGCTCTAGAAACATATCCGTGACTCCAGTTATGTGTAATTCCCGACTCGCCGAAACTAAAAAAATAAATTCAGCTGCCAAAAAAATGCAAAATGCATGTCAGCCTCTGTATTGTCAAGTCAATTATTGAGTGACAAGTAAGGTTTATTGAATGACAAGTAAGGTTTCTGAGGGGGATTTTTGACTTCCAGTTCAACCGAAAGACCTGATTCTGACTAATCCTAGTGATTTTATCTTCCTGTGGTGAGGTTTCTAGTAATTTCTACCTAATCTTCCAATCAGGCCCATTATACCCTGATGTCACGGATTACTTGTGCTGTTGAAATAGGGGTATATAAACATCTGTTTTTACCCCTATTTCCTGGGCAGTGTTCATCATCATCAATAATTTCTTTTGCTGCTTAATATATTTTTTGCAATCAAATTAATTTTACATAATGCCACTTTCTAATCTTCTTAAACGTGCTGGTAACGAAGTCCTTCAAGTTAATCCAACAGATAGCTATATTGACATTCACCTTACCAATCATGGTTCTGATTGGTTATGGGCAGCATTTAGTGTCTTTGCCTTATTGGCTCTTGTCAATGCTAGTGTGTTCGCTTTCACAAGTTCTAAGACTGCTCTCAAAAAAGCTTTATTGGTTGTTCCATTATTCACCAATGCAATCTTGGCCTACACATACTACACATATGCTTCGAACTTAGGTTACACTGGTATTGCTACTGAATTCAAGCATGTTAGTACAAGTGAAGGTCTCTATGTTAGACAAATCTTCTACGTCAAATACATTGGTTGGTTCTTAGCATGGCCTTTCAACTTATTTGCCATTTCTGTGGCTACTAACACTTTGAAAGAAGCTGCAATCACAGGCACTACTTCTGAAAACTTCACTCATTTGGTTTACCTTACCTCTAACTTTTTCACGAAAGCTTTATCTACCGAAGTATTTGTTTTGGGTTTGCTTATTGGTAGTTTGATTAGATCTACTTACAAATGGGGTTACTTCACTTTCGCTATTACTGCTCAATTATTTGCAATGACTCTCGTAGCTATCAATGTTGTCAAATCATTGAAATCCGTTTCTGGTAACAAAGGTGCTAATTTGGTGATTCTTTTCCAACTTGTCATTTGGATCTTGTACCCAATTAATTGGGGTATTAGTGAAGGAGGTAACAAGATTCAACCAGACTCTGAAGCCGTTTTCACCGGTATTTTAGATGTTTTAAATTTCGCTCTTATTCCAACTATTTTAACTTGGTTGAACGTTAGAGATCTTGACGAAGAGTTTTTCCACAATTGGTTCAAACCTTCTCACTATTCTGAGAAATCTTTAGGTGAAACCCCAAGACATTCTGGTGATACCGCTGTTCCTCCTGCAGCAGTTGCTTCCAATGAAGAACAAACTGAAACTGTTTAGGTTGTACTTTGTTCAGACTTTGACTGTTTTTAGAACTGAAGACTCTTCCTTGATATTACTGTTCTCTCTATGCCTTAGCTACCTTTTCTTAATACCTATTTCTCTTCTTCTTTAAAGTATCCTTCGCCTTAGGCTGTTCTAATTTATAGTCAATTGAAGTGATTATCATAATATTTGTAGATAAGAGCGCTTTATATGGTCAATAGCTATGACTGTAATAAACTTTTCTATAAATTCAGAGTGAAGTAAATATGTGTATGATTAAAAATTAATTAATTTCATTGTTCCAAACCCAATAGTGACAATGATTAAATAAGCGATGATCGAACTTGGAACCCCTCTTGTGATAAAGGTGCCCACTGTCAAGTATGGTTTACCAAATTCATCAGTCATGCAAATAGCGGTAACATTGGGGAATCCTGACGTTGGTAATCCCATGGCTGCAGAACATAATAAGGCACTGGCCATGACTAATAATCTTGGATGAGGATCTGGCATGGCATTACCGACTTCCGATACTAAGGGTATAATAATGAGGGCGGCCACAGTATGACTAACAAATGTTGCCATGACCAATATCAATAATCCGAAAGTCAAAGTAACTCCAAAAAGAGAGAAGTCTTCAACTTCATGCTGAATAGTAACGGCAATGGTTGCTAATAACCCTGAAGAAGCAACAGCTTTACCTAATGCAGTACCCCCCATAGCCAATACAACAATATTCCAAGGATAATTATTAAGATCTTCAGTGGACAACAAACCTGGGCCGAAAAACAAAATCATTGGAATTAAGGCAATAATACCCATTTCTCCGAAAATACCTTCAAGCTTGGATGCAATACACCATAAGAAGATGGTACCAACGGATACGGCAATGATATACCATTGGACCCCAGTGAACTTGTCATCAATCGTTCTTATAGCTACCAATTGAGTGTTTCTTGAGTTACACTTGAAGGTGACAAGCAAGAAACTCCAGATACAAATGAGGGATACAACACAAATTGGGAGGGCAATAACAAACCATTGGCCCCAAGAAGGTGGAGGGTCCATTGCACCAATAGCAATCATGTTCTGAGGTGAAGCGATTGGAGATGCCATACCACCAATATTAGCAGCTAAGGCAATACCTAAAATCAAAGCATTGGAGAATTGAGAACCTTTTGGCAAGGTTCTTAATAATGGCTGAATAATGGAGAAACATAAAACTGGAGCTGCCACATTAGAAACCCACATAGATGCAAAGAGAGCCACACCCATGATCGTCAATAGAACGGTCGAAGGATTAGTTCCGGCTTTGGATAAGATCCAAGTAGAGATTAATTTTGCAATATGATACTTTGATAATGAAGCAGCTAAAGTAAACCCACCCAATAATAACAAAATGACCGAGTTCCACATTGTGCTTAAAATGAATTTTGAAGCGTCCACGGTTTCCATAACTGAACCATCAGGGTTTTTGAGAATGTCCAAATTCACAATTAAGAGCGGGATTAACAAGGAAGTAACGAACAAAGGAATTGTTTCAGTCCCCCACAATAACGAAGCACAAATCAAGATTGCAAAACAGTTCTTTTGTTGCTCATCTTCGAAAGGACTAAAGTTCAAAAGCAAAATTGTGACAAGAATAATGAGGGATAGTCTCAATACGAATGGATTTTTCAACGAGAAATTGAAGCTTATACTATTCGTTTTACCTGATTTTTCGTCGTTAGCATCGTTTGCATTGGCAAGTTGAGAATTGGCAGCATAATTCTTACGTTCCAAACCAATCATATCTCTCCAAACAGTGTTTCTTTCCCACACCACATGCTCTCTCAAGTGAATAGAGAGCTCAGATCTAGCAGTTTCTAAATCAGTATGATTACAAATGAGAGCATACAACTTCACCAACAACTCGACATTTTCGTCCACTTTTTCCATGGTAGTTGGCTTGAACACGTAGGATTTCAATGGTAAATTGGATAAATAATTATCCTTCAAATGAGTATTTAAAGATTTGTCAAATTTTTTCAAAGCTTTTTTGAACCCTGTTTGGTTCAATTCAATATATGATTTCAATTCGGACAGTGTAGTGAATAAATCAATAACTCTTTTTCTAAGTATAACTCTGGTTTCTGAGAGCAAAAGTAACTGCGGTGGTAAGTTATTTGTGTTGCTGCTCCAAACAGCAGGAGATTTGGGAGACTTCAATAACTCATCGATCGATTTAGCACGATCTAAGGGGGTTCCGTCGCGTGACTTGGTACGGCCCCTGCCACCAACGTCTTGGCTCTGAGGGTCATAGGCACGTTCTTCCTCTTCAGCGTAGTCAAAGTCATCATCACCTTGCGTGAACTCAGTGTCTGGATCAGTGGTGGCATTAAAGCCAGGATCGGAGGCGTTTCGACTGTTGTTCAGGTGCACTTTCTTAAGGGAAGCAGCAGCATCTTGGGATAAAGTAAATTGATTAAGAGAACTATTCCGTCTGCTGTTAAAGCCTCCATTAGTTAAACCGTTTTCGAAGTTCTCGATGTCAACAACCAAATCGTCCAACTGTTTGAAGATAATCTTTTCTTGCGTTTGATAGAAGGTATCGATTTTTTCCAACTCCGAATCTAGAGCCGCTAAGAACACCACTGACGGATCATCATCGCGTTGGGGGTTTATCTGGTTGGAGATAAGATGAGCAGATTCCTCTACGTCATGAGTGACACGCTTTAATGAATCTCGTTGTAGAGAATAGATCAATTTCTTTAGAGTAGTATAAGCAATGTACTTAGATGACCACTCAGGGACAGCATTAAATTGAATAGAATGGGAGAACTTCATGGCGTTTTACTCTTTAATGCTATTCCTATATCATCAATATGCAGCAGATGTGAGCTGTAAGCAAAAGTATAGACTTTCAAGTATATTGCTACCTGGTAATCACCAGTTTTTCCGTGAGTTTTTCAAAGCGACCTCCTTACTGTGTTTTAAAAACCTCAGCACTGCGGTAAAAAAAAAAAAAGGAAGGGAAATCAGTGCGCAGCGGTTGTAGACTTCCTAAATAGGCAGGGTGCCAGGATTGCTGAGGCAGGGTGCTGAGATGATTTATGCACGGGTCTTATTGGATATCTTTAGTGGACGACAAAAGGATCGTATGTCTCAGTAAACCAGGTTCTGTCGGTAGCGCTGTCAAAAGTATCATACACTGTATATTATCTTGATGGGTACCAGTAACGAGTCTTTCTATGTATTGCTTCGTCTTCCTTACACCAGAGTGTTGCAGGGGTAACGGTTGTGCATTGCATAACTGTTTTTTAGTGATAACTACGAATTAAGATTTGAATGCAGATTCGAATAGGAACTACACATTTTTGATCTATCATTAGACTTACTATGTAAGGTGCAAAACAACCTCTACAGACTATACGTTCGAAAGTACTGAGACCACAACCAGACGAGATACTTATTATTTAGATTTCGATTCGAAAGGCGATGTCACATTTTGCCTTCTCCGATATTGTCTGTAGTGGGTTCATAGAAAAGAAACATAGCTGCAGAGCGTTCATTGAGAAGATATGACCTGCTATAATCTGCTATTTGCTCTCTGTTCATGTATGGAAGTTTCCCCCACTGCGCACCATGTACCCCCGCTGTATGCGCGGGTGCCCCTCGAAGCACTTTTACGTCATAGCACACTATTAGTATCCATTTATTTTTTGGTCATAAAAGTAGCTTTTTTTTTGTTATCTCGACAGTATTCTACACGAAGAACAGATATTAGCTGATTTTCAGAGGCATAAAATCATAGAACGTATCTAATTGGAAAAAGCTGATATTGCCCCTTAAAAGAATCTTCTACGCGTACAAAAAAGCGGAGATCCCTCATTTTTAACCGTTACCGATAATTACTCCATACTATTCTCGAGAGTTCATCAAATTTTGTATTTTTTTTGCCTAAGGTTTGATCGGGTATTTTTTTTTTCCCTTGTTCTTTATAATTTATGGATACTCTTATTCACCAATTGAAGTCATTAATTCAGAATAAAGAACTAACAAAGGCTCAACCAATAGTTTCGCCCCCAATCTTTTCAACATACTGGTGGAATTCATTATCAAAGTCTGACAAACGAATCATATTCTTATCCATTGCCACTTTATCTGGAATCACCTATTATATTCTATCGCCCTCATTTTCTTCAGATCCAGCAATGTTTACTAAGAGACCAGACAAGTACACCACTGGTCTCATTAACATGAGAAATGATTGCTTTGCTAACTCTTCTTTACAAGCATACCTGGCTCTTCCGGGTTTAACCGATTATCTCAATGCATTTATAGGCTCATATAATGAGACTTTGAAGTATTTGAATGCCAATCAAATAGATTTGGAAACTATCTTGGATAATGAAGAACTTCAAAATATCGCCAATACTAAATTCAAAAAGGGTAGCAAACTCAAATATAGCTTTGAGATTCCTTTACATATCGCATTAGCAAGAATCGTGCATAAACTACAAGAGACTCAAATGACTTCAAGAACCATCAGTGTTTGGACTTTCTTACACGCATTGGAGAAGATTTTCAATGCCAAGATATCAAAATCCCAACATGATGCTCAAGAGTTGACTCAATTAATAAATGAAACCTTGGAAAATGAAAATATTAATTTTCTTAAAACTTTGAAACTTTTGAAAGTGGATTCTAAGAACAAATCAAAAGAGTTGGACAAAATCGATGTTCCTGAGTTTCCATTTAGTGGCCTTCAGATGTCATTGATGAGATGTGTTGGTTGTTCTCATATTTCTAAACCACAGTTTACCCCGTTCTTGATGGTTACATTGCATACTCCACAATCTTTCTCTTCGGACCTAGAGACATTATTAGATGAGAATGAATCAGAAACAATTGACGGCTATCAATGTATCAAATGCCGGATTTCTCAAATTGTAGCCAATGAGGAATCGCATGAATTCAAAAATGATAAAAAGGAGCAAAAGATCATCAGCAAACTAGCTGAATTAAACAAAGATCCTCACCTTTTCATTAATGTGGATCTACAAGAAGATGTGGAAGACTATATCAAATCTTATAAGAAGGCAAATATAGATATTTCCCAAGTTACTTCCACAGTGTTGAGAAAGAATCTGATCTTGAAACCTCCTAAAATCTTTGGATTGCATTTATCACGTTCCACCTTTAACGGGTACGATATCACTAGAAATTCTTGTCATGTTTCTTTCAAGGATCATTTGACATTATCTATTGGACAAGAATACCATAACGAATTGAAACAAATCCAAAAACTAGCTTCACAGGAAGAAGATGTTGAGAAAATAGACATTAAATCCAAAATTCTCACAACTGACGAAAATGATATGGAAGACGAAGAAGTTCAAAGAGAAGACTTCGTTGAGGAAGGTGACGCTGATGATGACGAAGATGACGAAGATGATGATGACACTGATGAAGAAAAGGCTAACGACGATTCATCAGTTACATCTACTGAATCAGAAGTCTCTGTAGCTTCCAATTCAACGTTGAAAGATGGCAGTGTAACGACAACCCAGACATCTAAAGAGTCTGAAATGACTTCGAACACCGGTCTTCTGAAGTCTCCTGAGACTTTGAATAAGTCTCCTATCACTCAAGATCAAACGGATCATCTTAAACGCCATTTCAGAAAGTTCAAATTTAATGATAACGATATCTACAAATACAAACTTAAAGCAGTTATTAGACATCAAGGGTCTCATACTCAAGGACATTATGACTGTTATAGAGCCAAACCATTATTCGTTAAAGATAAGGAGGGTACGATTTTTAAATTATCACCTGAGATCTCCGAGGACAACTTGAAAGATTTCGTTTATAATGTTGAAGTTGTGGATGAGGAACTTAAGACTGACGCTCCCTCAACTTCTCCAACTGCACATCCAACTTTAGCTGGGCCACAAGCAAACGCCACAGATATGGGAAGAAGTGCTTCTCTTTCTAGGCGAAGAAAATTCTCTTTATCCTTGAGCGGATCTGCCAACCATGAAATTGGATCAAAGGATTCGGTCCCTGGCACTATTGATGAAAACGCGGAGTTCAAAAATGCTGGAGGTAATAATATCAGACGTAGGTTCTCCAATATTATGGGAAGAAGACCCTCAGTAGTTCAGGCTGATCCCGCTGAAGGTAATCTACAGGAGGTCATGCAAGCTGGATTGACTACTCCTGCTGAATTTGTGTTTGATGATAGTTATTTCCTGAAAGCCAGTACCGATAGTGAAAGTGAAAGACCATCTAATCAGATGCAAACGACTGCTTCTGATAACCACAAGATCAAGATGACAAAAATCCCTTCATTGTTGAAGCATCCGTACTGGAAAATCAGTGATGCACAGGTGACTGAGGTCTCCCGTGCTTCAGTCTTTTGTGAAACGGCTAGTGTTTACATGCTTTACTACGAAAGAGTTGATAGACAGCAAGTTAGCGCGCGTTGAACTAAACCCTTATGATTTACATTGTATAAACCATATATTTACAGTCTATATACTTATAAATTTACTACTTACATATGGTCCTGATTTATCTTAGACTAAAAAAAATGCGATACCAAAAACGCACTGTTTTTTTTTTACATTAACTGTAAGCAACTTTTCCAAAGATGGCCGCTAGGCGACAGAATCTGCTTGAAGTGCCAATAACAATACCTCCTGGTCTATCTTCGCTGGCCAGTAATGCCAGAAAGCAAGAAGCTTTGTTTCCATCTCCAAACTCTGCTCAAAGAGTGGCAGGTGGCGGAGGATTAGCTGTCCCTCAACGACAACCAAGACAGAAAGTAGTATTGAAGCCAGGTCATTCACCGTTGGATTGGGCTGAATTGAATAGAAAATCACCGAGTCATATACTTCGAGGGGTTCCACCGGAGACTCCTCCTGCTCCTTACATTCGAATCAATAAAGAGGAGCTAAAAAATCATAAAACCAAAGAAGACTGTTGGACTTGTATTAACGGAAAGGTTTTCAATATCACTCCCTACGTTAATTTCCATCCGGGGGGAGTAGACGAAATAATGAAATGTGCAGGAAGAGATGGAACTGCTCTCTTCAACAAATATCATAGCTGGGTAAATGCTGATAGAATGTTGGAGAAATGCTTTGTTGGAATGATGAATAGGGAATGATTCCCATCTGTTTATTAATTTATTTGGGTATTAACATTGTAAAATTTACAAATATGATTAACGGCAATATACATATAGAGTTTATAACGGAAAGTTATATTAATCGCTAAGATCAAGAGCACTTGTAGGCAAGGTGGACACGGAGAGGGTGGTAATCGTAGAAGGAATAGTTTTATCGACTTTCATGCAACCAAGCCCGTTTTATTCCGATATAGTCACCGTGTAGACAAGCTTCACTATCAGTGATACTACGAATTGCACCCATCTCAGCTCATCCTTTTCCTTTTCCTTTTCCTTTTCCTATTTAAAGATGATGGGGCATCAGAATTGGACAGAGTCACTAGTAGCGATTACTAAATCGTCAAGATCCCAGTCATGATCTTCTTTGGGAATATTGTCAACCAATTGTTCTTGTAGACCAACTCCTAACAAGTAAGGAACATGCCCAAACTTTTTATGATAAACCTTTAAAAACTCATCATAAAACCCTGCACCATGGCCCAACCGTTTTTTATCCCTGGTAAAGGCAACTCCAGGGATTATTATCAAGTCTAAGCCTCCTTCCTCAAGAACATCTTTACCATCTTGTGGTTCAAGTAACTTATATTTGCCTTGAGGTTTCAAGCCAACAACACTCTGGAAATTAGGAACATTTATCATGGTCATATAGTTTTTTTTACGACCCTCAGCTTGTACGTATGAACAGCGAGGGAGATAAACTTCTTTATCCTGCTCGAAACAGTACCTTATCAATTCCAAGGTTTGTACCTCCAGGTGTGGCATATTCATGTAAAGTGCTATTTTTTTGGCACTTACAAACTTGGGTAAAGAAATTACTGAGTTTTTGATGTAATTGGACTGCGACAGCACTAATGAAAACGGAATTTCCCTCAATCTATTCTTAACAACAGCTCTTAGCTGGCGCTTGGCTTCTTTTATGGGCCCTGCACTGGACATTTTGCCGAAGAACAAAAGAACTTAGAGTCAACTTTGAATTTTCACTTTAGCTGCGAACTAAAGACACAAAAAATCTTTTTTATATTGACTATTTACCATACTTACAGGCTTAGCTTGTGATATTTACGTACTCACTTGAACTTTTTCATCAAATCTAACTGATTTTCTTCGCTCTCCAAAGGAATCAAGAGGAATTTCTAACTCAATTCCGTCACCATTAAGATCCTTCTTTGCATCTGCTAACATATTTCTGATGTCAGAACTTTCTTTAGTCAGAGCCGTACTTGACTTTCTTTTCTGTTGCCCTTTCTTATCGGTTTTACATTTTTGGCAAGCACAAATGAACCCCCAGTTGACTCTTAATTCTCTCTGTCTTTGCTGAACTGTATGAGCAGGGTTAACATATGTTGTGGTAAGTTCTTCTCCAGCCCGTATATCTCTAGCAGCATAAACCTTAAGACCATCGGTTCTAATCGTAGTAGAAGATTCCACATTAGTATTCGGGTCACAGTTATGATTCAAGTGTGATTGCACCAAATAAATGCAAGAATCTAAATTGTTTATATTATAAGTACCCATCATGAGCAAAAATTCATCATAAGAGAGTTTCCCGTCTTCAAAAGCTTTAGGAAATACATTCTTAAACTTGTCATATCCTTCTTTCCATAAGGTTTCTTGTTGTTCTTGAACGAATAAGGCCCCTCCTTGAAGGCTATCAAAAGCGCCTGCAGAGGAATTCAATGCTTTATATCTAATTGCTTGGGACACTCTGGCCATAGCATTGAATTGTTTACCCTTGACATCGCCCTTGTCGTTAACTATATTAGCATAAATCAAAGTTATAGCATACAATGCATTCCATTGTTCTTTAATGCAATAGTTCTGAAGTTCAAAGAAAGCTTCTGAGTTTACACTTTTTTTGGATTTAGCCTTTGAGGTAGAATTATACATGTTGTGTTTTAATAATCCATGAATAGTGTCAAGCTTCTTACAAGTTTGGGAACACCATACTTCAGGACAAACATTGCAATCCAATCCCCTTAGTACGGTTGATTTGGAGATACCTCTCACAGACTCATTTGATATCTTTCCACAGAAACAGCATGCTTTTCCAAGTTTAATCAACTCAGCATTTGCTAAAGGGGGAACAAAAAATAATTGAGATTCTTCCCAAATCAATTCCCCTTTTTTGATATCAGCTTTTGAGTATAAGCCTTTCCCCCTTTTGGTGGTCATGACGATTTCCACTTTTGGGGGCAACGATATGTCTGGAGTAATCTCTGATTTGATATCTGCGGCGTAAGTAAACTGTTGTTGATTGGCATTGTTGGCTAAGAGACCGAAATTCTTCAAAAGGGTTTTGACTCTCTTTTCTGAAACTGACCAATTTGGATGTCTCTCTTTAACAATAGCGTGCAATTTTCCAATCCCTAATGATTCAGTAGAAGGGTCTGACTTCCAAATCGCTATAACATCGTCCACAATTTGTCTTTCATGAGGAACTATTGGTTCCGGTGATTCTGCCTTACTATCATTGATGTCTATCACTTCAATTTTATGTCGTACTTGTTCCATCCTTTCAATGTCGCTCTTGAAAACGAAACTACGAAAGCTTTTACTTATACCAATTTAAGTTCAACATCGCATCACATTCATTTTTGCGACACAAAAATGACATTGAGAGAAGTCGTTACATTATATATAAGACACTATTCAACAATACAGAATAAGTTAAATTGGAATCCACTTTTTCAAACCTGAGTGATTGGCCTTCAATCTTTCAGTTCCTCTACCTGTATCATGCAACTCAGCTTCACTTTTAACTAAGGTTTTACCATCTTGTGACTCGATCACACACTCTAGAATTATAGTTTTTCCGTCACATGAAGTACCCTCCTTTTGTTTGGTCTTCAAAACTAAAAACTGGTTCGCAAAGGTAGGATATTTGTAGCTAATACTAAGATTTTCAACCTTAAAGTCATCCTTCAAGTCAGACTTTGTTAAATGCGATAATGATGCATTTCTTTTGAAAGTTTCATTGAGAAAAGTAGCAATAATCCCACCGTGAATAATAAAAGGATAACCACATAGTCTATGGCCCGCATGAATGATTGTAACCCCTTCATTAGTTTCGACATTATGGAATATCACTGGCTTGATAAAAATTCCTCCCGCTTGTGCGAGAGTATGGGTGTGCAATGAAGGTGTTCTATACTCCTCTTGCTTGATCGTTTTTCTTTCGAATTCTTGGTTATCTAACACATTTCTATCCAAATTTTCCCATGAATTCAACTGAATCCATTTCTCGTTCAACTTGGAATGCGCTAGTTTTTGATATATAGGAAGATTCTTTAATTGGTACTCCAACTTAACGAGTAAAAGATCGTCATTAATTCCGGCATCTGTCATTTCTTCATAATAATTAAACAATGTTTCATTGTATGCCAAGTATGATCCCAAAAGAAAGAATAAACCCGATGCTTTCCAACTGAAGTACTTCTTTTTCCGCTTAGGGAGATGTTTGAATGGCGATTCAAATTCTCCTCGGGTTCCATAATACCTCACACAGCTAATCAATCGCTCACATGGATTATTTCCCTTGCTTCTTGCAAGGTTGAATGAAGATCTAAACATATTTACCACATTAGTTTCAATGTCAAGAGGAGAAATCGGCATAAAAAGATTCGCGTGTGGAGTATTGAGTAGTTGCACGACCACATTATCTTCCATCATTACTGACATTCAACTTTTACTAACTGGCACCCATTTCTCATAACTCACAGATAAATATTAAATAATGGATTTGTGAGCAAAGTACCTTGATTCTTGAATTGATATTCTTTCTCTCCTGTAAACAAGTCAAAAGAACTCACTAATTTTGACAAAAAAGTCTCAAATTAAACACTTTAGCATAACAATAGGTTCTTATCGATTTTCCTGTAGAAATCTTCTAATTTCCGTTCAATCCAGTATGGAGATACTTAGAAATACACTGTTCCAGAAGGAGAAGACTTTCTTAGTAAATTTTCGTTGAAAAGATTTACTTAGCATCATTTCATGAAAGATTTACTTAGCATCATTTCATAGAAAATTTTACTTGGTGTCTTGTCTTGATAAGTTTCCATACTTTGAGCCCCTCGTTTATATGAATTATAGAATCGTGTTAGTTAAAGAAAAGGACAGGAGTATTTGTAAGTTTTGTCACTTTTTGAAAATTTTTGGATAAAAGTGAGGTTTTTTAGCTTAAATCTTTTCTGAGTGTAAATTTAAAGAAGCCACCTAAGATTGTGATGATTTTGTTTGACTTAAAAAAGAGCTGCTAGAAAGCTTATGCCAGGAAGAAGACAGTAGAATATTTAGTTTTATTAAAACATTGAACATTAAAAAGTGAATCAAGTTACGTGATAGAGAAGGTTCAATGAAAATACTGAATCACATTTTTAGACCACAAAATTCACAGAGACATACACAGATTTGTCATTTAGAAGTGCAGTACATTAAAATTATATCAAGGAGATAATAAGCATATAACCAAAAGTTTTGTTAGTCCTGTTCTCTCAAAAGCATGTTTTGTTCTAGTAGCTTTTTCTAACGGTCTCTAATACCGAGAACTAAATTCTGCTTGCCTCTCCTTTCATTTAGATGGTGTTTTCGATGTATGCAATTAAACTCCTCATTATAATATGTGATAACTTCGAAATTGCTGATTTACTCTTTTGCCACCTTGCTTAAAGCTTATAAGGGTGTGAAGACTGAACTTTACGATTGAAAATCTTTTTATCGTAATTGGTGTAATTCTTTTTTTTCGTAGTTTGAGTAATATGTCTAGCTATTACATATGACTTTTAAGCAATCGAAGTTTTTTTGGCAGGTTAATCCACAAGACAATGTGAGAATTTGAGGAATTCAAGGACATAGCTTCTCTTGGAGACAAAAATCTTTTCTGTGTGTCATATAACAGTAGCATACTTATATTTACATTCAAAGTCACTTCTAAATCTCAGGGCTTAAGTTGGTTCACATTACGCATATACCTTTACAGAAGTTAATACTAACCTTTGAAAACAGTTCAAAATGAACATTCAAATATCCCGTACGCCAGGAGATGAACTACTGTTGAGATAACGACTAAATTTTTATAAAGCCAGGAATAGCTTCCTAGATCTCAGTTTTTATTCTTCCTTCTCTACCTTGAGCATTAAATTGTAAGCCTTAAAGGATCTAACTATGACCTCTTAAACTTATATGGTTTTAGCTTACCATCGTAATATTTAAGTTATCAGTGTTGAAGTCTTTCAATTTGATTCATCTTAAAAACAATTTATTAACATAATATAAAGATAATGTTATCCTTCATAATTATGAAACCGAAATATATAAAACTAGAGGAAATGTTTCTCCTTATATGTTTTTCATAGAAAAGAAAGATTTCCATTTCATGTGGGGTTTATATGAAATCACAAGCATTGTAATTTCTCCTCTTTGGCGTTCTTAACTAGATATGGAAATTGTCAATACATGACAATGAGACACCACTCCCTTCCTTTCTCTTCAAATAGTTTGGGATTATTCATCCCTTTTGTTTTTATTGGTAAGATAATATATTTTTTTGCAACCAAAAATATTCTCAAACTCAATTTCTCACAAATTTATATGCGGCGACTGCAACAATCAGCTATTTTGGAAAATCCTATTTCCTAATTTTACATGACGTTCTTGATTCAATTCAGTTAGAATTCCATAGCATAACATTACTCCTCTAAGGAGTTGTATAAATAATCAGTTGAATTTGCTGCCATTGAACTATTTCAGGAGCAGAAAATATGCAATTTGCTTTTCCTGAAATGGTATTATTTCAAAAATGCTGATTGATTCTTCTTTTGCATCTTAAAATATAAAATCATTCAACTATGAAAATGAAAGGAAACATACTGGTATTGTATAAAATATGACATGATTATTGAAGTCTTTCAATGTGATCCATCTTAATTTCATTGACTTAAAAACAATTCATTAGTATTTATTTAAAGACAATATTATACTTTTTCATATAAGGGGAAATTACATTTGATAAGGGATTTAATTTAAATTACATCCCAGATAAGAAAATTGATAAGAAGTGTCAGTAAGACACATCATTATCTTACACACGCCACATTCCTTTCTCCTCAAATAGTCTGGGATTACTAATCCACTTTTGATTTTGTTAATAAGAGAATATTTAATTTTGCTACCTAAATTAATCTCAAACTTAGTTTCCTACCAAAAACATACTGCAACACCCTTCTGTTAATACAAACTCTCTGAATTAAGTTTATCACGAAAATAGACGAACTTTGGTCGTCCTAAAACCTTGGTGGACATCTGCTATCATCTTGTCAGTAGACAAGTATTTAATGTTAATGACTTTAGATCTCCAATGATCTCTGATGAAACGAAGCATACAAACGATGATTAGCAGGATGCTGAGCCAATTTGATACACCCTTGATTATCCAGAAATAAGGTAGTTGGTGTTACTTTGATACGAAACTTAGCTGACAATTGTTTGATCCATAAACAGTTTTAAACAGCTTTAGCTAATTCCATATACTCAGCTTCAGCTGTTGATAAGGCTGGTATAACCTATTTCTTGGAGCACTGCCTCCGTACTTTAAATCTATTCCAGTGGTTGATTTTCTATCAACCTTGTTATTAGCCCAATCAGTATCACAGAAACATTGCATGCTTTTGAAGTTTCCAATGTATGCCGAGAACCCGTCTTTACTTCTTTTCAAATAGCTAATGACTGCCAACAAGTGCAATTATTCTTTTGTATTTTACAAATATCTAGACCAAACCCAACAATCCGTGAAATATCTGTTTCAATATGTTTTTGGTAGAATAGAAATATGTGAGAAATTAAGTTTGAGAATATTTTTAGGTTGCAAAATAAACTATTTCTTATCAAGAAAAACAAAGTGGGTTAGTAATGCCAAACTATCCAAGGATAAAGGAATGTGGTTAATGTAATAAGGTTAATGTAATAACATAAGGTGTCTTGCTGCCTCTTCTTATCAATTTTCTTATCTCACTAAAATCAGATGGGATGTGATTTTAATTAAATTCCTTATCAATTGAAATATATCCCCTTTTATGAAAATGTTGTAAGAAGCAACATTTCCTGTAGATTTATATTTTCGGTTTTATAATTATCAAGTATGAGATTATCTGTATATAGTATTAATAAATTGTTTTCGTGCTAATTAAATTAAGATAAATCAAATTGAAAGACTTCAACAATATTTCCAGCAAAGAGGAACTTTCCGATAATAGGTCTCTGTATGCTGTAACATCACAGGCTTTGGCCATGGGATCTACTGCTATCAATCCTTGCTCTGAAATTGCTGGAGTGTCTGCTGATTTACAGTCATTCATCATTCATGCGAGTCTCATCTAAAAGACTCAGACTATAATTACTGAGACTTGATTTTTGGGAGACATCATACCGAGGAACTTCTTGGCTAGTACCAGATCTTTCATCTAAAACAGCTTCATCAACTGTTGTTTAGTATCACGAATAATAGTCTAAGAACTACCAGTAATCAGCAAATCATCAACATAAATTCCGATGATAACAATTGATTTTTCAGATCTCCAATAGTATAAGCAGTGTTCACATTCATTGCTTGCGAAGCATAACTTAACTAATATACCATAAATCTTTTAATTCCATTTGAGAGGTGCTGTATAACAATTTTTGCAGTCTCAAACCTTTATTCTCTTGACTTTGAGGTTGTCTCATATAGAGATCTCTCTATTTAATTCACCATTGAAAATGGTAGTAATGACGTCCATCTTGCAAGTTTTCAATAGCAGCTACAGCTAAGAATATCCTGATGGATTCGTATCTAATAACTGGTACGAAAGTTTCTCCATCATCAGATTTTAAAGCAAATACCCATCTGCATCCCACAATTCTTCTATTAAAAGGACACAGTGTTAAAAGTTTTGTTTTTTCTGAGAGTCACCGTTTCTTTCTCACAAGCTGCTACCTACTTATCTCTATGAGGTGATTTTTTTGCTTGTTTATAAGTAATTGGAACGGTAGTCACCTGTCTTAAAACTGACACCAAGAATGTAAGTGGCCAAAATGATTCTGGTAATTAAAGCTAGATTCCTCAGATTATTCCGAAGCACCGCCTGTTTCATTGTGATGTGCAAACTTTCCTCCAGTTTTATATTTATCATTTTTATTAGTACGAAGTATAATATTATCTTAATATAAATTAGTGAGTGCGGCTTTCCTTTAGAGATTCCTAAATAGGATTTGGCTTCGTTGTGAAAGCATTTTGGTCACTTCTTATTAGAAATTGATTGTTTTGGTATTGATTTCAACTGTATGAATTATCCTGATCAAGGCAGTTTTCAAAAATTTGCAGATTAATGTGGAACTGGCTGAGTACCAAGTTCTTCTTAATATCAGGTAGCTCACTAGATTGTGATTGGAAACATTACCCATCCGGTTATGAAGAATCTTAATAAATATTCTCGTGAAACTGCTCGTAATGCTTACCTTGTTTTACAACACCAACAGGCTTCTCCACTCAAAGTAAACTTGCTGCCGCTGTTCAGGAACTCTTTGAGTATCTCGATCTTTTTCCTGCTCATTTTGCTTCCCTGCTTTATGCCCTTTACTTTTTTATGAGTAAAGGATTTGTTGATGCAGGAGCTAAACTTAACTCCAGATCTGCTAAATATAGTGCTGTTGAGTCTGTTCACAGCAATCGCTCTTCTTAGTGGTGTCTTTTCTGACAAAATTTATATTGATAGCGGTGCTACGGATGATATGTTTGCTTGACAAGATGCGTTTGAATTGTCAACTCCATGCGAACCCATTACTATTAATGTTATTGGCGTGATTCTGTTGTTAGTTCTGCAAAAGGTTCTGTTTTATTCTGTTTTATTAAAATTGTATTTACTCATCTCAGAAATGTCTATTACGCACCAGATCTTGGCACAAATCTTGCTTCTGTTCAGAATATTTCCCGTCATTTAGGAAAGGATTGGAGAAAGTATTATTTGACTATTGTGGATGGTTATTCTCGTTTTGTTTGAGACTTATTGCATATCAATAAGTCTTCTTGTTGTGATTTTATTATTGATTATATTTTAAAAAGTGAGATATTTTTCCTGTCAGAGGTTAAAATATTGTTGGTGCTGCTACGGCTGATAATGGTGGTAAATTTGTCAATCAAAGACCTGATGCGTTCTTCAATTCTGCCGGAATTTCCCATCAGCTTTCCGTTCCTCAGAGCTCTTATAAAAATTGTATGGCTGAAAGAATGCATCGGACTGTTAGGAATAATCCTCGTACGATGCTTCATCATGTGTCTGTTCCGGAAAGGTTTTGGTCTGAGGGTGTTGAATTCTTTCGACTTGATTCATCTTAATTTTGTTGCAGTATGTTTTTCGTAGAAAAGAAATATGTGAGAAATTAAGTTTGAGAATATTTTAGGTTGCAAAATAAAATATTCTCATACCAAGAAAATAATCCCAAACTATTTGAGGAGAAAGAGGGGGTGGTGTATAGCCTCATTGTCTCACATTCCAAATACAAGGCTGGTTAAAGGCTGGTTAGAATTTACCAAAT
>JAJMOA010000011.1:420293-460476 GCA_030449045.1 Isabelozyma pseudorhagii | reverse complement strand
GATACCAATTTATCATCCACCAAAAATGTCCCGGAGCATATTGCCTCACTCACTTAAGGTTCGTGACTAGATGGCGTCAATCCTTGGTGGTATTCTTATATTTTATCGACTTAATTAGTAAATCCAGTTTTACTGTAGAATTGAAACTTATCCCTTTCTTTACTTATACCTTTCTTTACTTATACCTTTCTTTACTTATGGCTCTCTTTGAATTAGATCCTATAACCTATGAAGTGTTTTTAAAAACAAATGGTGTGATATTCTCATTATTTGTTAATATCGTAATCCCTATTGTTGCTTGCTTCATTTTGTGGATATCCTTACGGGAAATACAGAGGAACGGGCTTACGTGGTCATGACTGACGCCATATTCAGCCCTATTGTTCTGGTTGATATTATTAACCAAACATTAACCCAATATGACAACTACACGTATGTTCTGTACAACCAACTTGTCAAGAGAAAAAAAAAAACCAAGTATAATATTATCTTTATATAGTATTAATAAATTGTTTTCGTGCTAATCAAATTAAGATGAATCAAATTGAAAGTCTTCAACATATACAATGGTGCTTGGAAGGCGATAGGCCCCACAGCAGCGATATGTCAATGTAGGAGAAAGGGTGCTTAACCGGATAAATGGCGCGTCAAACCCCGGGTATTGGCCCAATGAACTCAGTTGAGGAACCGTGAATTTACACAATATGCTCGAAATATCGTGACCTGATAAGAGGACATTAGGACAAGTTTGAAATAAATCTTTGTTGCAACCATCTTAAGCCATGGAAGCTGACTCAGTTGGAATTTTCCGAAATCCTCTACTGACATGCATAATCAGTCCTCCTTAATATTGTATACGTTCTCGAGTCCCTATATGGCCAAGAAATTCAAAGACACTTCATCATCGCATGCTTTCAAATGGGAGTTTTATATACGGTGTACGGATGTGTACCTTCACATGCCTCCGTGCACCAGCTTCACCCCATAAGTAACCACAAAATCACTTAGACGACTTCTTTTGCTTCTCTACTCCATTCCTCACTTCATTACCCGTGCTTCGTCATTCGCCATGGATGAATCGTCACAAGACAGCTGGCAGGATGTAGCGGCAGCCATTGATTTGGCTCCAGACGTCAGCGACGATAAACGCTCTAGTGTCACCAGCGACAACTCCATTCAGTCTAATGTTACCAGCAACGTCACTGCCGACTTCGATAGCTACGACTCGCCTTCGAAAACCACTTCTCGTGATGCTCCTGCACCAGGAGAAATGAGGCCTCTACGTCTAGCGAAAAGATCCCTGCACCAATCATCCTCGACAACCCCTAATGAGGAATTTGTATGTCGTCCTATACGACTTGGTAGTAAAAACCGCTCTAATGAAGGTTCCATCAACGATAGTCGCCGGCACAGCTTTAAGGCAGAGGAAAAACATCGATCGTTCAACTCTTTCACTATACCTCCTAATGACCCTGCTGAAGATCATGAGCCAGGAATGGTTGCAACCCCATCATCGAGTAAACGAAACTCCATCAGCCATGAAACTCCAACTAAAAGATATTCATCTGGTTCCATACATGGGTCTACTCCGTCGGACACGTTGTCTCCTCTGAACGGACTACATGTTAATGGCAATAGAAGATCAATTCAAGTAAAGAACTTGCCCATCATTCATTCACCAAAAGTTCCTCCACCAATAACGTCTAGCAGCGATGATATGATTTTTGCCCTATGTCTTGTAGATTTCCATCATGCTAGAGGCCCCGAGATACAATGGTGGAAGTCCAATTATCACCCAGTATTACAGGACGATCATACCCTTTTCAAAAACTTACCTTTTCAAGCATTGCCAGATGGTTCTCACCTTTTCGAAGAGACCTTTTCCAATTTCAATTTAGTGTACGACTTTGAGAATGGGATATCGTTAGATGAACTCGCCGACTTTGAAAATTATGATAAAAACCCTAATAACTTGAAAACACTATTTGGATGCTCATGCGTCCATCAAGTGAAGACATCTGATTTATCTGCAGAGGAAAGAGAAAGACATAAAGATATCACCAGATCAATTGTCCAAAAATCTATTGTAGTCATCACAAGAAAGCAGCCAATATTCACCAAAATAAAAGAAAAATTGTCAATCATCACTAAGAGTTATTTCCAACAAGATGATTTTGACAATACGGAAATCTTGGAAAATTTATTTGACAACTTGAATGATTCTTTTAAGTTAATTGATAGAGAAGAAAGTGATCATAATAGTCCTTTTACTGATAATGAGTATGATCCTGAAACGTTGAAGGTAAACCTGCGGAGCCTCAATGAATTGGAAGCCAAGATTCTTTTGGAGAAGATGAAAAATGAGAAGGAAGAAGAGTTCTTCGTTAATTTAAACATCAAAGATGTATTGTTGAATTTTAAACACAATCTTTTAATTATATTCAAAGCATTATTACTAGAAAAAAAGGTATTGATATTTTCCAATAATAACTTAGAAGTATTGACCCTTTTCCAGAATAGTTTAATTGCATTAATGCCAAATCTCATGAAAAATTTGGATTACTCAGGTTGTCCCCTCAGCGATTATAATGAAGTCCATTCAACGTTAATGAAACCAAATTCACTAAATACCAATAATAGACAGTCCATGTTACGGTTTTTTGGACTTCCATTGCAGATATTCAATACCAAAAACAATTTTTGGAACCCCTACTTACCATTACAACAGTTAGATGAGCTCAAAGTTGATAGTTTTATGGCTGGCTGTTCAAATTTATTATTTGTAAATCAGCTGACAAATTACAAAATCGATTTGTTAGTCAATCTTGATAGTAATGATTTACTGTTTCCTATGGGAAAACCTAGTGATTTAAACTTGTCCTCCAATGATAAAAAGTTCATTAATAATCTCTTAAACGATATCAAAAAAGATGATGAAACTTTCATAGGAAATGACGATTATATTAGATACAAATTTGAAGACTATTTGTCAAGCTTAGTATCTACCAGCAGATTTAACCAGTACGTCAACACCTTCAAACTGGCACCTCCCGGATTTGATACCGCTAAAAGTCCAGAACTTGGTGATGTTAATCTCTTCAATGAAGCCTTTTACAATTCTTGGAAACAAACCAAAAATTACTACATCTGGGACAAGATGTGTGATGAGTTCATCTTCAATTTCCAGGAACCTAAGCATATTGGGGTTGATTTAGAAGATAATCAGCCTTATAAAATCACAAGTTTGATCAACAACTGGACCAAGAAGCGTGCCCAACCGTCTCCATCAGGACATCATACCGCAAGTCAAGCGCAAAAGTATATACCGGGTGAAGACTTCACAATAGTGGACTCTGATACCTCGGCAGATGGTGGTAGTCCTGTTTCCCAGAGTAAAGATGAAGGGAGACGAGTAGCCAGTTGGTCATGGGGCTTCAAAAAGAAGTAGTAGTTAAATACTACGCATCGTGATCGTATAAGTATATATATTCAATCGGTCATGCATCATGTATCTGTAGTGTTCATCTCAAGCGTACTGTCAATGCATGCTATCATAATCCTGCATATATGCATGTCATCTCTGGCTGAAAAAAATGAAATATTTCACCTACTTTTCAAATCTCACGAAGCCAGTCCCAATGAAGCATCCTTATCAACTACTTGTGAGCGACAGGTCAGGAGAGCACCTCTTTGCTTCAGCCAAGAACCATTTGTTTGTGTTCACGTCAAAAGACGGAAAGTTGGTGGGTTCATGGATCGATGATGTCGATACCTCAGCTTCTTTAAAGAAGCAACAGCAGGAAAAAATCAAAGCATTAGAAGCCGAAGCAGTTGCCGCTGCCACAGCTGAGGAAGGTAGTGCTACCAAAAAAGCCAAAACTAATGAAAAGAAAGTGAAAATTCCCAAAATTCCCGTACCAGGGCCCGGTGCTCCACCTATTTACAACTACATCAGAACCTTAACTTTGACTCAAAAGGAAGGCTACTTAGTTGGTACCACCGATAGCGACAAAGCCGCTATAATTTTCAAATTAGACTTTACCAATACCGAAAATTGTCTTTCTCTTATCAAACGTCAAGAATTTCCTAAAAGACCCTGTGCCGTCTCCTCCACTTTTGACGATTCTACGTTGATTGTAGCAGACAAATTTGGGGATGTGTACTCTGTTCCTATTGATTCAGAGCCTCCTGTAGACGAGAAAACATTAGTTCCAATTTTAGGCCATGTTTCCATGCTTAGTGACGTTTTGGTAGCTGAACACAACCAAAAGCAGTACATTTTAACTGGAGACAGAGATGAACACATCAGGGTCACCAATTATCCCAGCACATTTGTCATTAAGGATTGGATGTTTGGTCATAAAGAATTCATTTCCAGTTTGCATATTCCTTCCTTCGATTCCAACCTTCTTATTAGTGGTGGAGGTGACGACTACCTTGCTGTTTGGAAATGGTTTGAATCGAAGTTGGTAGCCAAGGTTGAATTACGTGAGTTGATTCACCCATTTTTAACTTCCTCGCATTTACCCCCGGAAAGATTTTTGTTGGAGGATTCCATCAAAGAAATCAGCATTACTCACATTACCACTTATGTCAACCCTGATACTTCCTCCAAACTCTTGATTGTATTGTGTGAAAACACCAAATGTATTTTGACGTTTGAAATAAGTGAAAGCGGGGACGGTTATTCATTTACTCATAAACAAACTGTGGAAACAAAACACTCCATGACAACTTTAACTTTGGCCAATAGCTTGGTTTATGCTACCTTGGATACTGAAGACGACAGACTATTGGAGATCTACCAATTGAATGGAGATAACGAATTGGTCGATGTCAGTGAGGATAATGCCCAACTTATAAAGGATATCTCTTCTTCCAATACTTGTGAAGTTGAATCAAGAAAAGATTTCTATCCTTTGTATTATATAAATTCTTTGAGAAAGAGAAGTGAACATTGAGAGTAAGTAAAAAAAAAAAAACATGTATTATAGTTCTAAATTATTGCCTAACGTTTCTGGCAGAGTTAATAAATACTTTAGTTTTCATCGTCTTCGACGAATCCACCTTGTTTGCATAACGCATAAAACAAAGAGTCCTTGTTCTTTAATAAAGTTTCAGGCGTATCGAATTCAGCAACTTCACCCTTTTCTAAGACAATGATTCTATCTGAATCTAAAATCGTATTTAATCTATGAGCAATGGTTAAAATGGTACGATCACGGAATTCTGATCTAATTGTTTCTTGTAAAACTTTATCAGTTTCTACATCAACAGCGGCAGTAGCTTCGTCAAGCACTAAAATATGAGAAGGAATCAACAATGCTCTAGCAAGACACATCAACTGTCTTTGACCGACAGACAAATTAGAACCACCTTCCGATAATTTGACGTCCAATGCTGAAGAAACTTTATCTTCTTCATTCGAGTCTTCATACATTTTCAAAACATGTTCTTTCAATTTAGATAAATCCAATGCCCTCCAAATTTGATCATCAGTAAAGCAATTCGTTGGATCTAAGTTAGATCTTATGGTTCCTTCAAAAACTTGAGAGTCTTGAGGAATAATTGACAATTTGTGTCTCAAATCTTCCAATCCAATTTTAGAAGTATCCATGTTATCAATGTCAATATTACCAGTCACACTCTCAATAATTCTGAATAATGCCAATGTAAGTGAAGACTTACCAGCTCCGGTTCTACCCACGATACCAACTTTTTCATGAGGTTTGATATTAAGGTTTATATGTTTCAACACCAAATCCAACTCTGGTCTATATTTGGTGGAATAGTCCACAAATTTAACTTCTCCCGCTTGAGGCCAGTCAGCAACCGGTCTATTCGATTCGATAATTTCAGGAGCTTCAGGAGTTAATCTTGAATATTCCATAACTCTTTCTACAGACACAATATTAGTTTCAACTTCTACCGTCATTCTAACAATCCAATTTAATGATTGAGTGATTTGTAATGCTTGAGAAACAGATAAACCGACCAAACCAGCACTTAAGTGGCCTGATTTTAATGTTAAAATTGCCAAACCGGAAGCAGATAAAATGATGATTGAACCTAAAAATTCTAACCTGACAGCCAACCATCTATTGGCATTAATCGATGGATGGTAGGCTCTCATGTTTTTATCAATCCTTGCTTGGTTGAGGAATCTAAATCTTTCTTCTTGTCCATAAGCTCTTATAATAGATACACCATTTAGCGACTCTTGGAAGTTAGCATAAATTGGTGAACGAGAGACAGAGTCCAATCTTCTCAATTCTCTTGAAGTCTTCAAATAGTACTGTTGGTAATAGATGTATAAAACACCCAATGGAGCCACAATGAAGATGAATTGCCAGGTGGAGAAACAAATGACGATGATGGTGAATAAAACTTTCGAGGTATTACCAAAGAACATACCAAACACACGGCCCAAAATTTCGTCAATTTTGTAAATATCGTTAGAAAACCTGTTCAAGATTCTTCCGATTGGAGTGGTTTCGAAAAATGACATTGGAGCTCTCAAAACACTAACTGCCATTCCATTATGTAACTTTTTGGAACCTTGAATGGTACAGAAAATCCACATAAGACAACTGTTTAACAATGAAGTTGCTGAAAACCCAAGTCCTAACAAGAAGTAAATACCTAAGTATTTAGGTATATTAGGATTATAACCATACTTGGTATTAACTTCAGACCAATGCTTTAACCAGACGTTGGAAGCAACATTGAAACTAGTGGCAGCAATTGTAGCACAAAGGAAAAGACAGACATTGAATGGATTACAAGCACGAGCATATTCAAGATACACATCCCATTTGACTTTACCCTGTTCCATATGTTCTTTTCTACCTTTAGTTTCTTCGTCTTCCTCTTCATCATCCAGCTGCTCTAATTCATCTGCTGGAACTAACGAAGCTACAGAAGCCCTTCTTAAACTCTGAACTTCAAAATCAGAGTCTGAATCTAATTGAGAGAGATCAATATTTTCGGAAGAATTATTTTTTTCTTCAACAACCCCGTCCTTTTTCAATGAAGTGGTTGAAGAACTTTCAGTCAATGGAGTAGCAGCACCATCTCTCTTTTTACCAAAATCTCTAATTAATTGACGAAGTTGACTCTTTTCTTGTTTCATGATATCATCATAAGTACCCTGTTCCACAAGCTTACCATCTTTGATCATATGTAAATTATCAGCAATACTTAAAACCCCAATGGAATTAGTAGCTAAAATCTTACACTTGGACTTCAATAACCCTCTAGGACCAATAACATGATCGATCAAATGTTTTCCAACATGTTCATCCACAGCACTCAAAGGATCATCCAACAAGTAAACATCAGCACGAGCATATACTGCTCTTGCTAACGATAATCTAGCTTTTTGACCCCCAGACAATGAAATACCTTTCTCACCAACTTCAGTTTTATCTCCTTTGGGTAAAATGGATAAATCCACAGTCAAAGCACAAGCTTTCAAAACGTGGTCATAAAACTCAGGATCGAATTTATGTCCGAAAAGAATATTTTCCTTCACAGTACCATTCATAATCCATGGAACTTGAGAGGCATAAGCAACTTTGCCATGAACTCTAACTTCACCATCTAATTTGTACAAATCCCCTAAGATACTCTGAAGAATGGACGATTTACCCGAACCAACTCTCCCTACGATACAATCCAAACCACCTTTTTTAACCCTTAAATTAATGTTGGACAAAGCAACTTTATAGTTCTCATCACCTTTCTGCTTAGACCATAAAAATGTTCCGTTCTTGATAGATACAGCAACGTCACCAATCTTATCCACACTAGTAGTTTTAACGACGGCATCAGGTTGTAATTCAGTTCCACACAAGAATTCGGTTAATCTGGAAATGGCAACTTGGGACTCAACGATGTTAGTAATAACCATTGGAACCACAGCCAATGGGAAGGATAACAAGTTGAATAATGATAAAGCAGGGAAAACAAGATCAGTTGATAAGCTTCTGTCCTTTTGATAGATTACGAATACTGCAAAAGTTGAGCAAGTAACCATAAATGGAGCCAAAGACCAGGTGAAATTAGAAACAGCAGACAAAAGACCCATTTTTTTCAAGTTAGCCAACTCTTTATCATTTCTAACATGATTTAATTTTTCCAAATATGGTTTTTCCCAACCGTAGAGTTTCAAAGATTTGATATTATTCAAAATTTCACTGATTAATCTTGATCTTTCATCTTTATTCTTCATTTGAGTTTTTTGTAATTTTTTCTGGTATTTGGCAATGACCCCATTCAATGGAATCATAATCACCATAACGAAAACACCGGCCCACATAGAAGGACCAAGCAAATTGTACAATGAGTATAAGCAAAGGACAATTTGAAAAGGACCAGACCATACGATTTGTAAGTTCTGGATCAAATCTTGAAGTCTTTGGGTATCAACAGACATCAAATTGACAATGTCACCGGTGGTTGATTTTTGTTTAGTTTCATTAGACAACACCAAAGCTTTATCGTAGATGACTGAGGTCAAGGCACTTTTAATTTTCATTCCCATATCGAAAGCTCTCTGGAAATATTGATGTAAGAAGGCAGTTTGAACCACGGATACCACGAACATGGCACCAGCGATCATAAAACCTCTGGTTAGAGGAATAGGTTCGCCTTCCTTCACGGACTGCTGAAAGTCATTGACGTACTTGATCAACAATCTGAGCAATTGGGGTTGTACAAAAGCCAAAATATCTTGTAAGCATTTGAATAGTCCCCCGATTAAGAATGGTAAACCGAAAGATTTAGCCAAAGACCAAGCTAACGAGGGTTTCTCTTCACTATGCCAATGATGTCTAAAGGTAGCCGATGTGTTTTCCGATTTTAATGCTTTAGGTAAGACGGGTAAGTCACGTTCACTTAAAAACTGGATATAACCTTTTTTCATCAAGGGACCCATCCAATTGAAACTAATTCTGGAGAAGATGTTGGCTTCATCGTAAGGAGAATTTCTTACAGTTTTGAAGGCAGAGATGGAGCGAGGAGGGAAAGCGATTTCCAAGACAAGGATGAAAAAAGCATTCACGATGGATAAAATGGTGAAGATTGCGAATTGTTGGTGAATTTGACCTCTCAAGTTCAAGTTAATGACTCTGCCGAGGTTCAAGATGATTTGAAACAACCAATAAAACAAAAGTACCCCATTCGAAATTGAAGATTTGAATTGTTCAATGTAATGAATACCCAAACTGACGGCGATGGCCACGGAATTGACTAAAAGAGCCGTACTGATGATATCTTTTCCATATTGGTAGGTATAGTACATTGACAACTGGAATACGAATTGGACCACCACGAGAATTAGTTTGGCGTAGAAAGCCCACGACACTCTGTTCCCCAGGGTGATTTTCCGGCTTCTTAACACGTGAACCTGGTAAGCACCAAGCACAACCATAAGAGCACCAACCAACCCAAAAAGGATCCCTTGGGACACACAGGGAGAAATATCCAAGTATTCGTCCGATAATACGCTCCAGCCATCCTTGTTTTTACACACAAACCACTTATCAGGAGTCTTGCCGTCGATAGGGTTGGGATGACTACCGTTTTTGGAGCTAAGCACTGACGTGTAGTGGGAGTAGAGTGCAATTGGGAAATGGCCCATCACGTTCCACGCATGTTGGAGGTGAGACGGGTCCGTCACAGAATAATCTAGTTGTTCCATGCCGACCACTGTAATTGGAGAAGAATAGGGGAAGAGAAGAAAGAAAGAGTAGGCAAAAAAGAAGCGAAAGTATCAATTTAAAAGAAGCTGCTAGAGCCAAACTTGCGCGCGCGATGAACAAACTACGTAATACGGTGCTGATTACAAATCAGGTGAAGCCGTTCGGAGATACCTAAATAGGAGGCATAATGCCGCTGGGTGTATATGGCGAATGCCACTGGTGGAGAAATAGGCCCAAGACTCGAGCAAGGTCTTGTCAGAGAAAAAAGCACCTTGTATGGCATCATCTCAGTTCGGATTTATAAATTCATCTCGGCGATAAAAGTCTACAGTTTACATCTACATTTTAGTCACATGAATTAGTGTTCACTTTTAGTTGGCCCGATGGTTCTAACTTTAACGTTAACCTACTTGAATGTGTCCCTGAGCTTCTAGATCCTATTCATGCAGCCCAGATTGAACAAATTCTTGAGCTTATAGATCCTGTGAAGGTAGCCATTGCACAAAATTCTTGAGCTTGCAAATCCTATTTAGGCAGCCTACTTGAATAAATTCTTGAGCTTGTTTCTCTTCTTCTCCTTATCGCTCGATTGAGGAGATGCCGGTGTACCGAGCTGAGAGTTCCGCTTTCTGTAGTGCAGGGGTACATTGGAATTGGAAGGTCCTCCAGTTGGGTCAAACCCTTGAGGGAACGAGGTACCGTTTGGAGGTAGTGGTTTACCTACTACTGGGGCGATCTTGGGCTTACCATCGTCAAACAAGAATACTGGTGCCGCTGTAGGTTTCTGAAGGTCATTAAACAATTTGAGATCAAGTTCATCCATCTGCTTCGCCTTGTCGATGCTTTGGAGACCAATCAAGAAATCACGAGGTCTCAATATCGATTCTGATCCAATGTAGACATCCTTATTTAAACCGTTAGATAGCTCATAAATAGACCTGGTTTCTGAGTAAGTAATTCCCCCAGCTACGAAACAGAAAATACGCTGTTTTGGCCGTATATGGCCTCCTTGGCCCGCTTTATTAGAAGGTTGGGCCCACGATGCTTTAATTCTTGGGTTTCGCAAAGAACTGTTGTTCAGCTCCTCGTTTCCCTGTCTGACATTGGCGGGAATATCCTCCTCTAATGGCTTGTCACGGAAATAAGGGAACCAATCTTCATCCAATTGGTACTTGATCGCGTTTTGAAGCACATTCTTAACCCCAGGCCCAAATCTGGAAGTGTTATAAGTCCCTTCATTATTAATGGTATGGAACAGCTTTTTCACAATTTTTTTATCCTTCACGGAAGGTTTTACAATGGGGAATCCCAATTTATGAAAGTTGAAAAAGCATCTGGTGATAAGGGAGGTAGTTTGTTTCTCTTTAACTCCAATGAAATAAGCTAATTTCAAGAAATCCTCCTCGATTAATCCCCCTCGATATAATGCATAAATCAACACCAATCTAATTTTATCGTTAATATGTAAATCGTCTCTGGCAAGTAATACGATTAAATCATCATGAAGGTTCTTATTCCGTATTCCCTCAAAACTAGTACCACCAGCAGCACAAGTCTGTTCAAAATCGGCAGCAAACTCAGCCAATTTACGAGCGGCATTGATGTCGAGACATTCATCAATTAAAGTTTTATGCAATGTAATTTGTCTTCTTTCCTCGTCAAAGCCTTTCAAATGAGCAACCACATACATCAAGTCTCCTGAGGTTGTTGCTTTGGTTCTGTCCACCATCAATGGGTTATTCTTGATCAATTCATTGATTCTATTAATAATCAATTCGGAACTTTCAATGATATGTGAGTGTCTTAAATTCGTCCAATTTTCATCATCTTCATTCTCTAATTCTACCTCTACGTCCTGGAATTCTCCCTTTTCATTTTCAGACTTATACTTGTACTTCCCGGTTCTTTCCAAGCTTTCTACAATATCCATGGCCATGGCCTGATAACTGAATTCATGTAATAATGGAGCATACAAGTCCAATGTCCGATCAGCAATCAACAAAATAGACCGAGGTTTGTCACCATTGGAAGGAGGAGGGTAGTCATGATTTACTCGAGCGTAATCATCGATTTGACGTTGAAACTCGTCAGCAATCAATTCTGGTAATCGAGATGCCTGATGAGTGGAGTCTTGGGGACAGTAAAACCGAATAAGAGGATATTCTCCGGTTAAAACCATCAAATTTACCAATGCCTTTGCTGATTTTCTGATCTGCGCCAACACCAAGTCACCGCAATTTTCATTATAGTAAATGGGCATGGAATTCGGCGTCTGTGAATCGGTCAAGAACACACGTTGTTCGATCGGATGAAGAGTGGAGTTTATAGTGTGAATATTCGATCCATTATTGAAATAGGCCGAAACTTTTGGATTATTCATGAATTTGGAGCTATGGTATAAATCAATGGTTCTTTCCTCTTGTTCAAGAAGGGGTAAGAACAAACCATGGCCCTGTTTATACCGTTTTGTTTGCACATCAGCGATAACACAATTGATGGTGTATGGTGTTAACTCCATAAAATAAATACCTTCAATAAATGATTGCTGCCGTCTTTTAGTATCTAATTTCTCAACCGATGTTACTATTCTTAGAAGTGCATCTTTGCTGATGACCTGATTCAACACTTTTTCAGTAGTATCATCAATAATAAGAGTATATAAACCTCCTGGAACCTGGACGCTTTTGATTCGGAAAAGAATATACTCTCTCTGGAGGTAGAGGAGTGACGAGGGGTCTCGTCTTTTATCGGTTGACATGATGAACTGATCTGAAGCCAGGTAGAGCTTTAAAAGGGAAATTGAAGTGAAAGAAAATAATCAAACGATTAGAAACCTCACTGGTAACGAGAAGACACAATTTCACTTTCAAAGTAGGTAACTAGCCCTGATAAATTGGCAGTTCTTATATAGGTTGGGGAAGAAAACACGAATTTCACAATGATGTTTTTTCGCCAACAAATCGCACCGAAAAGAGTAACAAATCTCACCGAATGGCTCTTACTCACGTAGCAAAGGTAACGTGAGGGGACCATTCTATAGTTTCCTTATTGACCACACAGAGTTGAATTGATATCTTGAGTCCAATTTTGACGCAATATTCGTTTCATTATTACGTTGGTGAAGGCTCTAAGAACAAAGATAAGGTGAACTCGAGAACGTGATTTTTCATTGGTTGATAAAAACCTGGAGAAGTCTTCAATACTACAACCACACTATTGAAGTGCTTATAGTCCTTCACGATTGGCTCATTTCTCCTTATTGTTAACTGTCCAATATTGAGCTACTGTTTGGTTGAAATTTACTATCGTAACCGTTCTGAAAACCACCACTGGTCCAAAACAGATTCTTCCGTGGTTACAGGCATCCCCTATTGGCCCGATTGAATCTTACATTTGAACTGTTTCCATTCACTTTGTCATTTATTCAACTTTTATTCACAAGGATACCCATTTCGGTGACCAAGCTTGCATTATAACCCTTTATGCGAGCCATACGATCAGAACAAAGCAACAAGTCCTTAGAGGCTCTTATATATATCCTTGGGTGGTTTCTATTTTCATTATCCATCTCCATCTATAACAAATGGATGTTTGGCAAGGGACTTGACTTTAAATTTCCCATCTTCATCACCTCCTTCCACCAATTTTGCCTCATGCTTTTGAGCTGTGGTGTCTTGTATTTCAATCCCAAGCTCAGACCTACTGTCAATGTTTCTGACGAGAATGCCAACGATAATTTGGATATTAGTACCGTTCACAGTCATAGTACTGCTAATCATGAAAGCTTCTCCTCCTTCTTGGCCATTTTTAAAATTGAAGCAGTCACTTACTTACAACAAATCTTCCCCTGTTCATTAGCATCTGCGGGCGACATTGGACTCTCTAACGTGTCGTTCAAATTTGTATCGCTTTCGTTGTACACCATGTTAAAGACTTCAGCTCTCATTTTCGTACTTCTCTTTGGTCTACTCTTCCGATTAGAAAAGTTCCACTGGAGGTTGGTGGTTATTGTATTGGTTATGACGGGTTCAGTAATGATGATGGTGAAGAGACCAGGCCAGGTGGACCCAATTAATGACGACCATAGCGGTGTGGGAATCCTTCTTGTTCTTGGAGCGTCCATGATGTCAGGATTAAGATGGTCTCTTACTCAAATTCTTCTCAAGCGAAATGAATACACCAACAACTCAATTCTGACGATTTTCTACATCTCTCCATCCATGTGTTCTACGTTATTTATATTTGCCATGGTTTTTGAAGGTTGGTCCGATTTCACTTCATCTCCTATATGGGAATCTCAAGGTATATTTGGTACAATTGGGCTAATGACCATTCCCGGGGTTCTTGCATTTATGATGACACTTTGTGAATTCAAATTGTTGTCAGTGGCACAGGTGGTGACGTTGTCAATTGCGGGCATATTTAAAGAGTTATTAACTATTGTATTGGGTTCGATTATCTTTGGTGATAAGTTAAGCTTTATCAATTGCATTGGGTTAGTTGTTACCTTTATGGACATCTTGTGGTACAACTACTTCCGTTACAAGGAAAACCAGGTTAAATCCGATTCTGAATATACGAAGCTAGATAATGAAGAGGGGAGTGATGTTCATGTTGGTAGGAGTGCCGGACGATTCGAGGATATTGAGCTTAAAAAAATTAAAGCTTAGCGAGTACAGACGCATGGGGCTGATTCTGGGTTCTTCTTCACTTTTTATCGCTGCTTATCTCTCCTCGTTTAATTTATAGAGTCAATAAATCATAGATCATATACCGAATTGACCTAAACTCAATTACCTAAATCCAAAACAAGGTGTACTACGAACAGATGTATGAAAATATTGGCATTTCTTCTTTAGTGCGTTTTATCACTTCCTACTTACCAGTACATTGATGTACCATCTCTTAGTCTAATTGTAGATACATTCATTAAATCAAGCTAGTTTACATTCTATAAAGCAGAAGAATACCACATTCACCAAAAAAATACTGCTATAAAAAACCCTCCCAAACCAATCGCGGTGGACCATGCCAGGAATTTATTCCATCCTGCATCATGATAGTGAGCAAGTGGATTGGATATCATTTTGGCTCCATTTTTGGTGGAGGTGGAATTCTCTCGTGCAGCACTGGCCGCCTCAGTGAAAGATCCTATGATAGATTCGTTTCCGGTGACAACCACTTCACCCGATCTAATGGATCCAGAGAACTTCGCCGGTATCGAAGTTGGTCCCAGAATTTGGGGACTACTGAATGTAAGGGTACTCAAGGCAGATTGGTTATAAACAGTTGCAAACGGTATGGAGCCTGACTGTATGTATGCTATAGTTTTATCGACCGTAGAATGAGAAGTAATATTAGAAGAAGTAAAGGGCCCACTGCTTGGCTCTTCATCATTCAAATCATCTTCATCATCAGCCGGAAAATCCAAATCATTCAAATCAGAGTTTCTGTTGGCCAAAGCAATTTTTCCACCTTCGTTATCAACTGCCATGTAAACCTGTTCTAAGAACTGAATACCCAAACAACTATAGCCTAACAAACTGTTAGGCAAAAGGGATAAGAAACAAGCTTTCTTACCATTGGCAAAGGTGAGAAACGACTCATTGCTGTAAGCTTGGAGAATAAAGTTATCCAATCCAACCGGCACGGTTAAATTGCCAAAGACAAATTCCATGTAAGCATTAGCACCTCTTACGGAGTCGCATTCAACTATCCATCGAGCAAGCTGGGGATTATATACAGCATTGAGTTGAATAGCCACATTGATGAGAACATTGAGGGGAAGATAAGAGAAAAAACTTGCAGAATCAATAACTACCGGAATGGCACCACTATCCGTTTTCACCGTTACTGACTCTTGAGTATCTCCATTTTTGACTCTTATGTCATCCATTTCCACCGCTGGGAATATGACGGAATTGTCAAGGTTGTCAAACAACCCAACATAAGGTGGTATGTCGAATTGGTAGAAATCACCCTCATAGTAGCTTTGGTCAACTACTCCTGCAAATAAGATACCATAGGAGTTGTCTGCCGAGTTATTGTTTCCGAGAATAAGAGAATAGCTCGCAGCATCGATAAGTTCTAAGCTCTTCAAGGTGTCGAGAAGACCGGAGCCCGAAGGATGCAGCATTAGGCCCACACCACCACTTACAAGAGAGCTATTATTCACTAGCATAAAGGAAAAGTTGGCAAGGTTCAAAAACTCGTTGTCTTGATTCAAAAGCGAGAGGGAGTCGGTTCTCATGACTCCAGTAGCTTCATAAGCTGGAAAGTATGCTACAGTTTCTGTTTGGCCATTGTAAATACTGGTTTTAGTAGGTGATAAGAGGCCGGCGGTGCTAGAGGTATTGCTGTAATCGACGGTGGTATAGGCATCTCCGTAGTAGCACAAGGAACCATCGTACGTACCGCTTGACATGGTGATAGAAGGAAGGACAGTTTCGTATTCCGCCTCTGTATGATCATCGTACCAATCAAAGAATGCATCGCATGACAATACTTCATTAGCATTGAATGTCCATACATCGGGCAGGAGTAAGTCTAGCCGGAGGGTAACTAATTGGTTGCCTATACGAGGTTCCGCAAAATAATAGAACGATTCGTTCACATTTCTACCAAGAAGTAGTTGGATTACATTGTCACGATCAGAGCTGCTTGAACTGGAGGTTTTGATTATTGTTTGGGAAGCTACCTCCTTGGTTGCACGCGAGGCCGATGTCGAGTGCTTGGACTTAGACGAGGACTTGGATGAATCTTCGGCCACGGAAGAGCCAATCCATAGCAACAAGAGCCACGCCAGTAGTATTCTCATGATGCAGGAGCTGGGTATGTGTTATATGATGTAGTTGATAATTCCAGTGGAGTAAAGAAGTATGGTCTATTGTTATTTTTTTTTTTTTTTTCTGTATGATCGCTGGGTTCTGACAGCTTTTTTCCGGCTGTTTGAGCTATTAATAGTAGGAGAAGTAGTAGCTATTTTTAAAATACACCTCGGAAAAAAACTTCGGAGAAAGCAAAAAAACGAACCTCCGACCGCAGTGAAATGGGTTTGTTAGTCTTTTTTCGGAATCTTCCAAATTCTTAGGAGGATATCCAATCAGACTCTCGCAAACCTGAATATGGGGAAATGGCGAGATTAAGAACAAAGGGAAACCAAATGTAGTGTGGTGACAGAACAAGGCGTCAGGGAGACATAAGCGAAAAAACGGCATCAATCGTTTGGTTTTTGATTACGGATTCCAATTATAGTTTCGAGGTGGGCTGTGATTGGAGAATCTGGTTATGAAGAGACGCAATAGGGGGTGCGGGATGTAGCTCATTTTGGCATATTTTCCTCGCTCGTAAATACTACTGTTTTCAGCCAGAAGAGAAAGGATGTAACAGTATATCCTGGCAGAGTATAGTCCTATGTAGAGAGGGTTATGGAGCTACCAGGTTATACAAACGCTCGAGCTTAAGTAAATATAAACGCTCGAGCTTAAGTAAAACCATTTATTTCTTGTTTCCTAATTTGTGCAAAATTTTAACTTTCACAACTTTGTTTTGAATTTGGTTGTAATTTTGATGAATCGCTTGTAAAATTTTGGAAAAAATTCGAAAAAACCAAAAAAAATCGGGAAAGTGAAAAAGTATATGGCTAAATATAAAGCTAGCGGATACTACGAAGAGTCGACTATTGACCTTCTAGATCCCGATATATTTTATAGAATGGTGAACTATCATAGACTTTGGAGTCTTTCACTATCCTCTTATCTGCACGTCTAGAACCATTTTAACACCTCATTCCTGTGCATATGTGCAAACATGAAGTGATCTACACTCAACAGCCACTTTCTCTATTGAAGGCACCACTGCTCGAGGTCCCGATGTTATATAAATGTAGATCTATGGGAAAAATTATTTGATCCTTATCAATTTGCAACCCCTATAAGACTCGGAACGCATAATGACGAAAAGAGGCGAAACAAAAACAACTACAGCAATCTCATAAATGCCAAAGAACTTATCGCTGCCTTCTTCTAAAGTGAAACCAACTTTCGTTGGCGACAGCCGCAGATAGCTATATAGGAAAACCAAACGCAAAGCCTCGTCGATGCATTTCGGCCTATATCATACGCAATAAGAATTGAACACCTTATTTTCCAGAAGTCTGGATTTGGGAATGCAAATCAGCCCTGAATGCCAAGCCAAGGTTGAAAGAAAAAATGCTCTGTAACACCACGGTCTACATATGGCTCTCACTACATCCGGCTCAACCATAGTATCTTGGCTGACATTTGGATCTCTTTACTTGATGGAGATTAGAGAAACCCGTTCCTCAGGAGCAGAGTATTATTTTTTCCCATTTTTTTTTTCCTTCCTCCTCTTTTTTTTGGAACTCTCTCATGCTGCGCTTTTTTTCTTTTCCTGCAGTTCATCAATAAACATTATCCTAGTCTTCTTTTGAAACTATTACATTTCCCTCTTCACCAACCTCCTAATCCACCCCTAATTCACTCCTTATCCACCCTTATTCCACTTCTATTGTCGGCAACTAACTGTGTTGCTCGTATATCGGACTCTCTACTGCCGTCACCAAATCCATGAGTGGATCATCTAATTAGATCATGAGAAGATTGAAAATTGGTATAAGGCCCCAACTTATAATATTGGTGGGGTTTTCGTCCCTTTTCTCCCTTCTTATACTTGCCCTTTCAACAGGGGTCTACTACAGTACCAACCTATCAGACCTTAGAGCAGAACGTTTAGAAGTTATTTCCCAACTAAAAACATCCCAAATTGAGCAAGCCGTGGATTATTTGTTCTATCAAGTGTACTGGTTGAGTAACAAAGATCAACTCTATGCCCCTCTTTCCTCCTACAAAGCAGGAAACTTCTCCCTGGACATATTTGCTCTGGCCCAATCTTCAATAGACCAATTTTTATCCTCCTCCGAATTGTTTTCTGCTGCAAGACTATATAATCTAGATTTAAGAGTGGTGGCAGAAGGTAATAATGAAGATTACATGGTATCAGACGAAACCCAAGATCACCTTTATCCCCTTCGAACCAATTCTACCATCCCACCTGCTCTCCTCCAATCATCCACCGCCTCCTCTTCAACCCGTTATATCACCGGTCCCATGAGCAACTCCTCCGATGCGAACAGCACTTACTTCATTGGAATAACCGTACCGGTATATGCAAACTCATCCATCATCATGAACCAACCGTCTATCGCCGGGTTTTTAACTGTGTTGGCAAAGGCTCAAAACATCCAAGCTGCCGTGAACGATACCCCTTCAGTGACCTCCTACAATAAATCCAGTGATTATACAGTGGTAGTAGTGCGACCGATATATCCAAAAAGTGGTGATGCCCACCGTACCGTTGAAGGAGAAACTGCTACAGGTTTCCAAACAGTTTTCCCCATAGCAGAAGATTCATTGGATCCAACTAAAACATATAATATCAATAGCTCTGCAACGGTCCGAGAAGCGCTATCAAAAGACTTTGGTTCAGCTACACGTGTGAAATCTTATAGTGGAACCCAGTTGGCTATAGGATACACCCAAATCCAAATAGATGACACCATGATGTGGTCGGTAATTATAGAACAAAAAAGATCAACATTTTTAGCACCAGTGAAAAGATTGACTAATATCGTCATTGGAGTTGTCATTGGAATTGGTGTTTTCATGTGTCTTATCACCTTCCCATTAGCCGTGTGGTTTGTGCATCCAATCACCAAGTTGCGAGAAGCAACTGAGTACATCACCAAACTGAAGAAACAGAAGAGTGCTGGCGTAAACATTTACACCAAATCAAATTCATCAAATTCATCTGGCCACTTCCTTGACAATTCCATACCTCCATCTCCGTCACCAACTCGTCCACCGTCTCCCCCACCACCATCATATGCATCGTTATTTTCCAGATTCCTCCACCGAAATCAAAATCACAAACCCTGCCAGGAAAAAGATGTTCCACAAGAAGAACCTGAAGTGACGGATAAGACAAAACGTAAAAGTGTGACTTCGCTCAATACTGGCGCTTCAAATTCAGTCTATTCCTCAGCAATTAGGTTGCCTAATAAGATCGTTAGTTCTAAAAAGTTCTTCAAGGATGAATTGACTGAACTTTCTGATGCGTTCAATATCATGACCGAAGAGCTCGATAAACAATATACCCATCTAGAAGATCGTGTGAAATTGAGAACAAAAGAATTAGAAGCATCCAAGTTAGAAGCAGAAGCAGCCAATGAAGCCAAAACTGTTTTCATTGCCAATATTTCCCATGAATTAAGAACCCCATTGAACGGTATATTAGGAATGACAGCTATCGCCATGGAGGAGAGTGATCATTCCAGAATAAAGGATTCTTTGAAGTTAATTCATAGATCAGGAGACTTACTTTTACATATTTTGACAGAATTATTAACTTATTCTAAAAACACATTGAATCGATCCAAACTTGAAAAATCTCATTTCCAAATCCTCGAAGTTGTTTACCAGGTGCAATCAATTTTTGGTAAATTGGCTATTGATCAAAAAGTAAATTTCAAGATTCTTTTGAAACCAAACATATTCCGTAAAATGCTTTTGTACGGAGATTCCAACAGAATTATTCAGATTGTCATGAATTTGGTGTCCAACAGTTTAAAATTCACTCCTGTTGATGGTAGTGTAGACGTTACATTCAAATTATTGGGAGAATATGACTATATTCGTTCTCGAGATGATAATTTCACCAAAGTTCATATCCTAAGACATATGAAAGCTGATGGGAAAAAAGAGTTCAAAAACCATGGAAAAGTGTCCGAAAGAGATCGTCTGTCATCATTACAACAAAGTTCCACCACAACCACCAAAACAGACAATGACACGGATATTAACTCTATGAAGTCATCACCTGCATCTGTCAAATCATCCTTCCCATCCGTTCATGAGCACTTTAATGATGCTGGTGGTGATGGTGACAATATGAGTATTGTCACTTTATCCACCACAGAGTATGAAAATACAATTTTCTATTCTCAATTTAAAGGAACGCGTAAAAGCTCGACACTCTCGGGTGATAAGCCATTACCTCACCAAGCTGAATCAATTAAATCGAGTTCCCCATCAGAAGATTTCACCGAAAAAGACGGCCCAAGAGATTCCTCATCCAATGACCAATTAGCAAATGGGAAGAAAACAAATGAAGAGTCTAAACTTCACAACTATACTTTGACCGAGAAAGCATCCGACGAAAAAGACAAAAAATCCACTGACATCCAAGAACCAAAAGATATACTTCGTAACAAAACAGATGCGGAAGGATCCCCCATTCCTCACAACCTTTCAACTGTTGAAGAAATTTCTCGGGAAGATTTAGCCACGACTACAGCCCCACATAACAAACCGAAGAGATCACTGTCTGGAGCTTCTTTCTTCTCTACAAATGAACTCGTCAAAAACGATAACGTCTATCAAATGAGAACCTTGTATGAACCAAAAACTTGGGTTTTGCAAATTGAAGTGTCTGACACTGGGCTGGGTATTGAACCAGCATTACAAGAGAAGGTTTTTGAACCATTTGTACAAGGCGACCAAACATTATCACGTAGTTACGGTGGTACTGGGTTGGGATTATCAATTTGTAGACAGTTAGCTAAAATGATGAATGGTACTTTGACCTTGAAATCAACAATTGGAAAGGGGTCTACTTTTACATTCAATGTTCCCTTGCCACAGACTGGTGAAATTATGGTTCCCGATGAAGAAATGGACGAGTTCTGTGAAGATGAATTTAACCCCGCATCGAAAGTTAATAGAAAAGTGGCTTTCGACGTTATTAGTTCCCCAGATCAATCACAAGATGCCGTCACCCAAGAAGAGCTATCCGAAAAATCATTTGACGGAAAGCTAGCCAATGAATTATCAGACTCGAAATCTGATGGTACGAATAAGAGTGGGCTACTGGCGACTGATTACTTTAATGATGAACACCCTAATACATCAAGAAGCTCGTCATCATCATCCAAAAAGTTCAAGCATAAACTCGACATTCCTTCGAGATCAACATTTTCAGAGAAACCTCATTTGATGACCAGATCCTCTACAGGTACTGCCAATTCACATAATGGAAGTACAGACCATAGTTTACTTGATAATTTGTCTCATTTGAGAATTTTGGTGGCAGAAGATAACTCTGTGAATCAAGAAGTGATCAAGCGGATGTTGAAATTGGAAGGATTCCAGAATATCACCATGGCTTGCAATGGAGCGGAAGCAGTTGAATTTGTTAAAGAATCTTACGATAAGCTTGAGATGTATGATATCATCTTCATGGATGTACAAATGCCCAAGATTGATGGGTTGACAGCGACTAAAATGATAAGAAATAGTTTGCATTATACCAAGCCAATCATTGCTCTTACAGCGTTTGCAGACGAAAGTAATGTAAAGGAATGTTTGAATTCAGGAATGTCAGGATTTCTTGCGAAGCCGATCAAAAGAACTAATCTTAGAAAGATTATTAATGAGTTTAGTCCTTCTCTTCTTGATCAAATAATAACCACTCCACAAACGATTCAGAGTGAAGAGAGACGGTTGGGTTATGGATTTGACATTGACGAGGAATAAGTAAATACCAGTCCCTAATACCAGCTTCAAAGCAATAACCACTATAAAAAAGCCAAAAGTGATTAATCACTAACGATACCATGACCAAAGGACGTTATCTTTTGTAATAATAGACAATGTACAATATTATCCCAATTAAGTTGTAGACCTTCAGCCATTTAATGGGTTTTGCAGCCAGTGATAACATCCTTACATTAACAAGTATAAGTGATCTACAAGAATAACAGAAAACAAGATGGGAGGGGATTAGACTATAGAGAAAGATAACAGAGATGTCAGAGAATAGGAGGATAGCTAGAGATCTGTCAGTCACGAGACCCGTATATATAGTACGGCCCATTTTGTTAACGAAATACCCTAACTTTTTCCACCTACTGTTATTGGGGTTATTGTCACCGTCAAGCTATGGCTGTTCCATTGTTACTGTCTAGCTATGGCTGCTCGGGACTGTCGAGTTCGGTCCCTGGACGTATGGCACCCCGGCCGTGTTCATCCGGATTAGGAAGTGTGATTGTGCGCATAACCACTCATCCTTCAAAAAAGTCGTGACATAATCGTCACAAAAAATGTGAACCCAAAAAACAGCCAGCATTTGTAACTATTCGTCTAAATATATAAGCCAGTCCTTTGTCACCTATTTGGAGTTTGTTAAATCTATCTCAGACCTGAAGCCAAATATCTATAGAGACTCGAAGTTGTAGGCATGGGTACGAGCACGCTTCCGACGAGTCAAACTCAAACTCGAGGAGTGAGGAATTTGTTATATACGGGATCGTTATTAGCGATATTGATATGGGGTTCGTCGATATTAATAGGGACCATTTCTCATTTCCAGCAGATTAACGATTTAAAGCATTTTGGTAAAACATATGATGACAGAGTTTATCCAGATACCTTACTCCCTTCCAGTGATAAGAAACCGCTTGATTTTAGTGCTGTAAGAGATGGAGTATTCCGACCATCTACTAAAGAAGTTCAGTGGATTCAGACTCCTGAATCGATAGAAAACGATCAAGGAACGTATGTGGTTACAGAAAAAGAAAATGATCATGTCAAGTACGTAATCAGGAGTATTGTGGACTCCTCATATGAATACATCCTATTCAACGGTAGTTCCTTTAAGTTTGCCGGACAAATTTATGATATCGACACCTTAGTAGCATCACCAGACTTGGAAAAAGCTATCATTACCACCAACACCACCAAAAACTGGAGACATTCCTCAACGTCATTGCATTGGTTATTAACAGTAAAGGACAATAGGATAGAACCCATTTCTAATATCGATGATAAAATCGCCGTTGCTGCATGGGCACCAACTTCATCTCATGTGGCATATATTCTCGACAATAATGTTTATGTTTTGTCGTTAGATGGTTCGGTGACACAGGTAACGTTTGATGGAAGTGACAACATTTTCTATGGCAAACCTGATTGGGTTTATGAAGAAGAAGTGTTTTCTTCTGACATCACTCTCTGGTGGTCTCCAGATGGAAGAAGGATCTCCTTTTTGAAGTTTAACGATACTTTGGTTCCCGAATTTACCATTCCCTACTACGTTCAAGATCACCACGAGGACTATCCAGAGGTGGTTAAAATCAAGTACCCTAAAGCTGGGTATGCGAATCCTGTTGTAGATTTGTTAGTTTACGACTTGAATGACTTGAAAAAGGATATCAATCTTGAGGTGAAGTCGTTTACTGATACCAAGATAGAAAATCGACTTATTACTGAAGTGGCATGGGTATCCAATGATTTTGTTTTGGTGAAGACTACAAATAGAGGCAGTGATTTATTGGAAGTTCACTTGATTTCCGCGGATTCCAATGAGTCGACTTTGGTCAGATCACACACAGCAACCGACTCGTGGTTCGAAGTAGGAGAAGGTGTTTACTATATCCCCAAGAATGAATCAGCAGGAAGAGTCAATGATGGTTATATCGACACTATTGTAGTTGACGGGTATAATCATTTGGCCTACTTTTCACCCCCAACCACCTCTGACCCCGTGTTATTGACTAAGGGCCAATGGGAAGTAATTGGTGGGGTGAGGTCATTTGACTATGTCAATAACTTTGCCTATTTTCAAAGCACTGCTAAGTCATCCACTGAAAGACATCTCTATAAGATTAATCTCTTAGAAGCTACGACCAAGGAAACTTTACCTGTGGTGCACAACATAACTGATGACTCCCAACCAGGATGGTACCGAGCTTCCTTTTCATCGGGCTCTAAATATCTTATTTCTCTCAAAAGTGGGCCCGATGTTCCTGAAGAAAAGTTGGTAGATTTACACAGCTTGCAGACCATCAAAGTTCTTGAGTCGAATGATAACGTGGTTAAAAGCTTAAGCTCGTACGATGTCCCCAAGAAGAACTTTACTGTGATAAACCTCGGAATTGATGAAAATGGAGAAGAGATTCTCGCCAATGCTGTTGAAATCTTACCTTTGAACTTCAACCCCAGCAAGAAGTATCCAGTATTATTCTTTGTTTACGGGGGCCCTGGATCTCAATTGGTCACCAAGGAGTTTGGCGTTGGATTCAGTGAGGTTGTAGCTGCCGAATTGAACGCTATTGTGGTGACAGTAGACGGAAGAGGTACTGGGTACAACAACATGAACAAGTCGGGAGCAAAATTCAAGTTTATCGTTAGAGATAGACTAGGCCATTATGAGCCATTAGATCAAATTGCAGCAGCCAAACTTTGGAGCAAGAAGCTGTATGTTGACTCAGAAAGAATTGCAATTTGGGGCTGGTCCTATGGAGGATTTTTGACACTTAAAACCCTTGAAACCGATTCAATTGAGCATGTATTTAAGTATGGGGTTGCAGTTGCTCCTGTTACTAAATGGAAACTATACGATTCAATCTATACCGAAAGATATCTTCGTGAACCTCAGACCAATCCTTCAGGATATGAGACTGCTTCCATACATGAATTGGGCAATTTTGAAAACATAAACCGATTTCTTATCATGCATGGAACAGGGGACGATAATGTTCACTTCCAAAACAGTCTAAGGTTACTTGATGAGTTTAATCTCAAAGGTGTTGAGAACTACGATTTCATGGCATTCCCCGACTCAGACCACTCTATACGGTACCATAATGGGAATACGGTGGTGTACGATAGAATCCTCGGATGGATCAAGAAGGCATTCAACAACGAGTTCAAGTGATGAGAAATTAGATAGAAGTTAACTCTTTATAGTGTAAATTAGACATTCAATATCTAGTTCGGGCGGAGAGGGTAGCCCTTCATAGTGTATCTTCATAGTGTAAATTAGTCACTCCATAACGAGTTTTAGCGAAGGAAGATAAGAAGAAGATAAGGTGATTACAGTTGCAGCCAAAAATCCACCCGTGCACCAGTACCACCGCATGCAACCAGCTCAGACACCCGTCCACCGGCATCGCACCGGGTAACCACCACCTGGCCGATTTTGGCACGGGAAAATTTTTCATCAGTATAAAACCATTCCAATCTCTCCTGCAACTACTCATTCAAGCACCAACACTCAATAGTTAAAAATGATTATCTACACCGACGTTATTTCAGGAGACGAGTTATTATCCGACGCTTATGACATCAAGGAAGTTGATGGAGTCATCTTAGAAGCCGACTGTGCTATGGTCAAAGTTGGTGATGGTGATATCGATATTGGTGCTAACCCATCTGCTGAAGATGCTGATGAAGAATTGGACGATGCCACCGAAACCGTCAACAACGTTGTCTATTCTTTCAGATTACAACAAACTCAATTCGACAAAAAATCTTTTGTTGCTTACATCAAGAGTTACATGAAGAAAGTCAAGGCTCACTTAGCTGAAAACGACCCAGAACAAGTTGAAGCTTTCGAAAAAGGTGCCGCTGCTTACGTCAAGAAAGTCATTGGTTCTTTCAAAGACTGGGACTTCTACACTGGTGAATCCATGGACCCAGATGCCATGGTTGTGTTGTTGAACTACCGTGAAGATGGTACTACTCCTTACGTTGCCATCTGGAAACATGGTGTTAAAGAACAAAAGATCTAAGTTTACTATATAATATAATTTTTAGTTCTCGGTTAATTGTGATTTTTGCAGTATGCAGAGGCACGAGTTTTCTAACGTGACCTTCTTATCAGTGTAGAGAAACATTTCTGCGGTGAACCGTTCGGGTAACACCTGTTGGAGGGCATGTAGTCTGCTATCGTCAATGAGTCTTCTTGCCAAAAGGCCCAAAGTTTCCCTATCGACTTGCTTGTTTTCCAACTTCTCACTTGTAGTGGTATCTTCTTCTGTCCCCGATACAGCCCAAGAAACGATTTTTTTCAATACAGTGAACGATTCCCGAGTAGCAAACCCCCGGTCACGAAGATATTGCCGTGATTGTGGTAACAATTGGTCGTACAGACATGCATGACGGCAACACATGGCAATCAACATTCCTCCAAATTGGTCGTTCTCCCATAATGAAGAGTTGATAATCAGCTTCAATGTTAAATCAGTAGCAGCTCCGCAGAGATGTTTGGAGATTGCAACCACCTTTTTCACAGGCAAGTCTGCGATGAAGTTATCTACGCTGAGGTCTTTGATATCAATTCTACTTCTTCGTACAGCACACGGAAGATGGTAAGGCTTGCAGTCTTTGAGTATCCTGGTGTCAAACTTTCTTCTGTTGACACCTCTGTCTACAAGTCCGAAGCCGTACAGGGATTGTAGCTCGCCTTTTGTCTGTGGATCTTCATTTGACTGTTGTAGTTCGATGTTTGGTTTTCGGTCCGGGGTTTCATTGTTTGCAGCCATTTTAGACTCTTCCACTGTACTCTCTTCAGATAACAAACACAAGTTTAATGTTCTCGATAACTCACCTCTTCCACAGCCATACTCCAAATAGAAGTACTCTTTGCCCAACAAACCTCTTTCCTTGAGATTTCCAATCAACGAAGACTGTTGTATCGCATGCTTTTTGTTAGTCAACTCTGCCACTCTCATGTCCAACCCCTCATGCTGGCTTTCCCCCAATCGCAATGGCTTGGAGTTCTGATTTGCAAGCTTGGCAATGTATTTCTCAAATAATTCTTCCTCTGTCATTCCTTTATCTTCATCGCTCTCCTCCAATTCTTCATCTTTAATCTTGAGGTTAAGTCCCTGCTTGAACCAGGCATCTTGGACTTCTTTTGGTTTCGAATTACATTTCTGGAGATGAGCAGTCAAGTCTTTGACCCAAACTGTGTGGTTGGAATCCAAGGGACATGGAACTCTTTCATTCGTTGCTTCCAGACCATTCCCCAGGTCATGGATCATATGTTCTGAACAGTACTTCTGTCCACTCTTTCTTTGCATGGAACAATACCTCCTCTTCTTCTCGAGAAAGAACTCACACCGTAGCCGTCCATCGTCATTAACTTTTTGTTTTTTCGTAGCCGGTACTGTCATTGTCGCTTTGTCTTATCTAAATCATCAAAAGGTGAAAAAATGTACCTGGAGAAAAAATGCGATGCCCATCTCGAATTTTTTACTTACACCATACAAACCACCAGCATAATGGCTACTAAGGGGAATGATCTATGGAAGTTGGACTTACTAGAAGCCAAGTTCCTCCACTACAGTCCGAGGTTTCCTCACACAAAGAAACTTTTAACCGCTAGGAACCCAAAATTATGGAAGAAGTTCCCTGCTTCCAAAGAGGATGCTGCCAAACAAATATTGGCTATGAAGACAGACACTTTTCATAGGAAGTATCATGCTTCTCAGAAGAAATTGACGAAGGTAGTAAAGGCAAAGATCAAAGGCGATATACTGAAGATTGAAAAGCAACAGATCAAAGCATTCATAGAATCTCCAGACCGAGTCGACCAGCTCATAACCTCAAAATTAGTTAAATGTGTCACTGCATCCATTCTTGTAGATAAAGAATCCAAGAAAAACATACCAAAATACATTCCAAAGGAGCTAGTAACGATAATAGAAGACAAGACACACCCTGCAAACCCTTCTAAGCTCTTCATTGATTACTGTCAGAACGACAAAGATGTAAACAACTACATTTCGAGTCTATGGAATGCCAAAGCAGTCAAGAGTGTATTGGGGGAGATTGACTGGTCGTTCCGCTTGGTAAGGGGTAATTTAACCAAGCAAGAGCGTGATGTGAGAAAGAAGTCAGGTAAAGGATTAGACAACGAAGAAGAGGATGAGGAAGAAGAGGATGAGGAAGACGAGGAAGAGGATGCACAAGGAGGAGTAGAAGATCTTTCCAAATATGATAATATGGTGGCCGGGTCAGAGGACGATGAAGAAATAGAGAATGATAGCGATAATGAATCACAAGATAGCTTTTTCGAATATGACAGTGAAGAAGAACGTGAGAAACAGCGATTCAAAGAAAAGGAGAAACAGTATAAACTACCAGAGTTAGCTACGGGATATTTCTCCGGAGGCTCGGACGATGAGGACGATATAGATAACGATGCCGTGGTTAAAGAGGCCACCACCCAACGAAAGAACAGAAGAGGACAACGAGCCAGACAGAAGATATGGGAAAAGAAATACGGTAAGGAAGCCAAACATATAAAGGAGGAAAGGGCCAAAGCAGCCACCGAGAGAGAGATTAGACAGAAGGAGTACGAAGAAAGATGTAGAAAGAGAGAATTGAAAGCCAAATTGGCCATGGAAAATGCTCCTAGTGGGTCCAATACAGCTCCATTAGGAGTTCGTGGTTCTATGACCACTAAAATTACAACTCCTACACCACCACCAGCACAAATGCATCCATCCTGGGAGGCTAAGAAGTTAGCAGAGGCCAAGCAGAATGTTAAATTTGCCGGTAAGAAGATCACTTTTGACTGAGACATGCAATAAGATAGCTATATATGAGAATGTAGCGTTGTATTGATATAAATCCAATTTATCGGGATTTACTTTTATTGTTAATATACTGATGCTTATATGGAAATTTGTGGATGTTATTCATCCAATGTATTATTGTAGTCTATAGTTACAATAGCGAGTAGTCAACTTTAAAATTTTCCATAAGATACTCATCAGTTAATTCTTCACATAACAAAGGAGAGGTGGCTCTAAAGAGGTACTTACATTTCTCTGGTTCCCCCACAGAGAGTAAGCGATTTTCTGAACCACAGATCAATTCTACTTCAGCACTTCTCCGAGGTCCATTCCAGCACTGGGCTCCCCCAGTATACATCAAATGACCATTTTTGAAGCCGGAAAATCTACCAATGTTGGTAGAATCCTGACTCACCAGACCTAAGAAGTCCAACGAGTATTGGTATTCGCCGAGGTTAGCAGTAATCACTGTTCCTATGACGGCTCTGAAAATGTCGTCTTTACCAAAGTCAAACGCCAAGTTCTCTTCATAAATAGAAATATCTGACTGCAATGACTTTATTTCCGATTCCAATCTCTCAATCTCTTCTCTCCGACCGTTTTCATCTTCGGCATCTTCAGAAGGTTCACTGCTCTTGATGAATCCAAGCACATACTGTTTGATCCCATTACCAACGACAGTGCCCTCATTTTGGAGCTGCTTGAGTTCCTCCTGCTTTTGCTCAAGCTTTGCTTTAGTTTCCACTAACTTGTTCATTACTCTTTGTTTCTCAGCCTGCGCCTTCGCAAGCAACTTCAGTCGTTTAGCAAGGGCCCGTTCATTGTCTTTCTCTGCAGTTATTTTATACTTCACGAACTGTTGGTGAACTTCCACACATTTATTTGGACACTTAAGCGTCAAATACTCGTCCGATCCGTCGCAACAGATGTCGTAGTCGCATACTCCATCGTTGAGCTTGAAGTTTTCAATAAAACCAGGGATATGTCCACTATTCTCGCAATAGAACTTTTGCTCTGGATTATAAGGGCATGCATTGGTGCCTGGCTCGTCTGAACCGTCAGGACAATCGCAGTAGTCATCATTTATCTGGTCGTAGGATAATACAATTGATGGGTCGCTTAGACAGTGCCATGTCTTCTTGCCGGAAGAATCGACGGTTGGCTGGTACAATTCCTGCTTGGATGGTGGCACACCAATCACAGTGTTATCAGCCTTTACTAGCGCTAGAAGCACTAAGAGGAACAATTTCATAATACAACAGAAAGAAGAAGCCGGGGTGGTATTTTTTTTTTTGGCAGCAAAGATCATAATCCTGTATATTTGCTTTCTTTGAGCCAACAGCAAAACGATTTCCTTTTCTTTGCAAGACACTGTGTGAATATTGCCGCGACTGGACCCATTATGTCCAATAGTCGGCAGCCGCATGTCGCGAAATGTAAGCGGGTGATCCGCCCATTGGTCTCCAAGGTTCATTCCATAATCGACTACCAGTCAAAACACTCAATGATGGACTTCAAGTCTCCCATGAGTTGTAAGCCAGTAATCAGTGATCCTGACTCCGAGCTGTCAGATGACGAACTGTACAAAGCGGAATTCGCCGATGAGAAGTGGAAGCTCCAGAAAGGGTTGTGCAACCCTACGGATTCAGAACAACGTCTACAGGCTTTGCTCCCATTTATAGACGAAGAGGTGCTACGACTCTATAAGGAGACGTTTGTAATATTCAAGAATGTCATTAGCACATTTGCTGAATCAAAAGGCACAAAACCGCTGTATTTGGCTACTATGGCTGCTTTTAAAGTAGGAAGAATCATGGCAATGAACTCTAAATCAACTTATTATAGCATAAATAGAGCCCAACTATTCGATAAAGAGCAACTACCGCCTGATATCAAGGAGCTCCATGACTTGTTGGCCAATGATATCGATGAGTGGCTTACAATGGAGCCAGCTGTAATCAGCTCCACCTACAGGAACGAACTAATGATTGGCTACGTACTTCATTTCTTAGTGCTTAATCTGCATTCAGGATTATACTTACTAATGCCGACTTTAATCCACTGGCTCTATGAAGAGTCGAAACTGAGACCAAAGTTTGCTCTCATCAAATCCACTTTATTCAACGAGTTCTGGAACTTCGATTACGCCAGCAGGAGTAGAATGAACCGAGAAGAACGCATGGTAGCAGGATTAATTGGTGATTATACCAAATTTGGATACAACACTTTCTGGGCTTTACAGCAAACAGAGGACTTCTGGGGCTTCTTTTTTGACCAAGTCCAAGTAACTTCACGATATGAACCCAGCCATGCCAGCCACTTTCTTGATTGTTTGCATAAGAATAACTACTTAGACAGAAATCGTCTAGGAGACTTGGTGGATATGAACAGTGTTCAGTCGGATGTCTACTGCTATATTAAAATGTGCCCTCAACACCCAAACGTCAATACCATATTGGCAATCACCATTGGACAAATTGTGAAGCAATTCAAAGCATCTTTTGAGTCATGTAAGTCGCCGGCGAGGTACAGAACCTGTATTGAGAAATACTTCATGGAGTGCATCGAGTTTACTAGGGTTTGGCTATCGTTCTCGGGGCCAACTATATTCAACTCACTTTATTCGGGAAATGAAGAGATGTTTGAGGCCGTGATCAAGCTAGGAATCTATTTCCATCACAAATGTTCCATGATTTTAAACCATATTCGGGGTCAAGAGAATACCGGCACTTACTCTAAAGAAAAAGACACATTTAGGTCGCTCAAATATCAGTTGAAACTATTCAATTCGTATCTTCTGCTCCTCAGGGCGTTCTACTTGGATTTAGATCCCCAGGTCAACGTGGTGGTGAGACCCGATGACTTAGTTGTAGTGTTCAAATTATGTCAGGACTCGCGAGGACCTAACAAGAAACCAAGTAAAGACTTTAATGATTTCATAAGCTGGTTGGTAGATCAAAACCTTGTGCAGATAGCCCGGCATTTGTTTCATGCGTTTTATGGGAAAAAGAGCTCATATACGAACATCGAAATCGACACGGTTTTCAAAGAAGTCAAACGAAGGAACGAGACGGTTGATGAATATTTGCTGGATGATCTGTGCCTAAGCATTTAATTTTATAGAAACCTTTCTTTTATATTATGGTGTAAGAACCTAACTTATATCCCAGATAATTTGCCATGAACCATTGGAGTAGAGCCGTTTGAATGCAACACAAGATTTTGGCCGTTAATAGTAGAGTTTTTGATTATTTCAACAACTTCTGAAACAACAGTTGACAACTCGACTACAGGAACGTCATCACCCGTAATGGTAGCATTCTGTCCCATATCAGTTTCCTTGATAAGTCCCGGTACGACTGTATTTATTCTTACTCTCCCCTTAAGCTCGGATGCCAACGACTCGGTGAACCCTAGTAAGCCAGCTTTCAGCGCAGCGTATACCGAGGTACCTGGCACTGTAATACCAGTAAACGATAGAACAGAGGAAACATTAACAATTACCGGCAGAATTTCATCCTGTTTACGCTTAGCAGCAATTTTTAACATGGGCTTGGTGGCCAACTTACTTAGAAGAATAGGCACTGTCAAATTCAAATTTATTGTAGATATAATGGATTCGGGACTTGTTCTTGATAATAACGAATGGTTAGTAATGCCTGCGCAATTGATAAGAATTGACAGGTTCACAAGCTCTTGTTCAATGCTGGTCATAGTGGATGATTTTCTTGTCTTTATTAGCTCCTCTAGGTCATATTTAATATAGTTATGTTGCTGATGGTTTGAAACTTGGGGTAAAGATTTCAAGTTTTCCTTTAATAAAGCCTCATTTCTGGCTAGTAAAGTGACAGAACACCCCAAAGAAGCAAGCGTCTTGGCCAATTCATGTCCAACTCCTTTCGAAGCACCAGTGATAAGTGCTTTGTTGTTGAGTAGCTGCAACATAAGAAGATGAGTTGATGCTAAAATGCGAAGATTTTATTTGGCTGCAGAAAAATATCATGGCCAAAAGCTCGCATGTAGGAAAGCGGAAATTCCTAGATTCACTGTGTGCAGTGCAACAACTTGCGATTAACATGATACGGAGAAGGATTATAGGTATGGAATGGGCGCTTTCTCTCTTGCACCACTTGGAGATGTGGCCATATTAGTGGTCGTTATGCATTTGTGAAACACTATGTTAGGTAATATTTCAACTCCCAAAACACCATGTAAGAGACTTCGTGGCCAAGCTGGCTAAGGCGTAAGACTGTTAATCTTAAGATCGTGAGTTCGATCCTCACCGAGGTCGCTTGCTTTTTTTTGCTCCTATGTTCTGAGAGATAGTTACAGTTGTGATATGGGTATAATTATAATGTATTAACAAAAATCTAGCACCTACCATGGGGCCTCTATATGGGCGGCCGCTGTATTGTAGGCGTTGACTTGAGAGCTCGAACTATATATGGAACAGCCGCAGCTATCTGCGATTAGCAAATGCAGCAAATTGGGTGCGAACTTTTTCAAAGAAAAGGGTTCAAATTTCATACCATTCAATATGAGATATAGGGATTTCAATTTATGGAACTGAGCAAACAACCAGGTGTTCAACATGCTTGAATTATGGAGGGATACTGATAGACTCAACTCTTCCAAGTTTGCCAAGTGGTTTGAACGCAGGTATTTCGAACTTAAGCTCTCGAGCCTGGTATCGGTCTCTATAAGACGAACATGGTCGCAGGAAGCAAGGTTTAGCATGGCATCGTGGTTACGGGTTAAAACTTTGAGGTCTTGAAGACGACTATCACCTTCTATGGTGATTCTATGGATGAAATTTTCGGAGTTGATTTGCAAATTAAACGATTCTACCCCACTAGTGATGATATTTGTATGACACTGATCTGTTCCGGTCACGTTTAGGAGAATATTGGTGTGAAATAGATTGTGGCTGGCGTTCAACGATTCCATTATATGAGAGTATCCCTCAAAGAAAGCATTCAACTCATTGCTTTGAAGGGACTGGTGGCAGTAGTAGTTTATGGATTGGCCCTTGACCAGCAGGAATAACGTGGTGACTTGGTCCAAGTCCACCTGACTCAGATTGTTGATGATGGTGAGCGACTTTGATTGCAAAACAAGCGGGAACTTCTCTATAAGTAACTGAAGAGTAGGAAGCGATACGACAAAAGAGTTGTGGGATATCACCTCGTCTACGTAGCCGTATGAGCGTAGACCGTGGAACTGGTCAGCAGGGAAGCTGGCCTCAGGCTGAAGTTTCACCATCAAATCCGCATCGGCAAGCCACGATAGTATGCATGCGAGATAAGCTCTTTTGCATGTGAAAAATGGAAGCAAATCATTCTTGGAGCAAAGACTGAATATCTTCAACAAGACCTCGTCAGGGAGATCCACAAGCTGGGGAGTCATTAACAGTGTCATGAGGATGTTCAGATACGAATAGGAAGAAAATGTGCAGCAGACAGGAAGAGAAAGATCACCGTAAATCAGGAGAGCGCAAATAAGCGAAATCAGGAGAGCACAAATAAAAACCTCTAGCGGAACACCTTATGTATGGGCAAAACTTTATGCGGAAGGAAATCCGTTGCACTTTGGGTGGATATAAAGTAGGAACTTGCTGCCGGGACCCCGGAATGGACTCCTACAAGTAGAACTAGGTCTTTAGAAGAGAAACCTCGCTGGAGCATCCATAAGTTTCCGCGAAATTACTTATCTTATATACTTTCAAGAGATTTTTCACCGAAATGCCGAACGGACGTACACAGCGGGGATCTACAATGTAGTACACCGTTATTTTTTACTGGTTTATATTGCAGGTGTGAATCTAGCTTTTTCACTGGTTAAAGCTACAGTGATAGCCAACTGACGGTTTTACTGGTTAGTCTTGCAGTATTTACTGGTTAGATGTAAAGAAGGTTTACTGCCGTGAATGCAATTTCTTGTATTTATTGGTTACTAACATGCACAGTTTAGTATTTACTGATTGATCTCACGTACAGTTTGGTATTTACTGATTAATATCATGTACAGTTGAGTATCTACCGCATCGTGGAAATTTTGCCTATTCGTTGGAGAGCAATGATGAAATACCCATTAACCCTAGTAACCCGTATTTGAAATAGACATTTTCCGTGATTAAAATGGTCACATATCCAAGCTTAGGCAAGTAACCTATAACCGTCCCCACCAAGTCTTTGTTCGTATTCAAATAAGCCTGTTTTTTCGCATATAACCCAAGATCATCTACTGGGTTATTGTCACCCTTCGTGAGTAGAAGTTGTTTTTCCGAATTCCGATGTTCTCTAAGCACTCTGTGAACAATGGGAATAGATTTGCCGTCGATCTCGTAAACCACCACGTCCCCAACGTTATTTCGATGGAATCGGTTCCATAAAAACAATATATCACCTCTCTGGAATGCAGGCTCCATGGATCCTGATAACACCACCACAATCGGCGAGTGAGAATTGGCCAACACCGACAACGTCTTCCAGGCAATGAATGCCGACGAGAACGCGTACGCAATGGAAAGGGCTTGTATCAACTGCTGACGAATGTTCATCCTTGGTTGGCTGTTCCAGAGTTGTTAACATCTGTCAAAAGTCAACTGCTGTTCGCAGGAGAAATGTCGTGGGGTTGGGCTTGGGTTGGGAGCCTGTACGACATTTGAGTGTGCGCGACATAAATCCTTAAATAAAAAATTTCTCATCAGGTTTTTTTATTTTTGTTTTCTGATCAAGGGTTTCGTTTTTCGCTTACTCCAGATAATTACTTTGTAAAAGAAATACTTTTAAAGATAAAGGAGAATAACGGGGAAAACAACGAAGAAATACAAAGAAGACACAGCCCAATATATCATAGTATGACTTCAGATACGTCCAAAGGTGAAGAACGACCATCCGCGGCAACCCCAGCACCTCCCGGTTCTGCTACTGCTACTGCTCCACCTCCGCCAGTTTCGCCACCACATACGCTCCAAAGTGTTAAGTCGTCCCAATCTGTCTCGTTCAGTGACTCTAATAATGGTGAGCGATCCAGAAGATTCACAATTTCGGCCCACCCATCTACTGCTGACATTGGTGGCGTAGAAGTATTGGCTGAAGATAAGGCTAGCATGAGACACCCCCAACCCCAGAGAAAGCCAGAAAACATGTCAAGAAAATCATCGTTGAATAACTTCAGCAGACAAAACTCCCTCTCCAACAATGAAGCATTTACTGGACTCACTCTCAAGGACTTGAATACTAAGCTAGGTCATCTACAATCAGCTGAATCCAGCAATACTTCGTCTCGGATCAGCTCCCCCATCGATCAGCCAGTGTTTAAGAATACTTACAAATTCGAAATCAAAAGAGATTCCAATGTTCTTACTCCATCACCTCCACCAGTCAACCCACCAGCCCAGCCGATCCCCATAAATGAAAATTTGTCGAGGAAAAATTCAGCCTCGGGTAAAAAATCAAACAAAACCATCGTAGCATCCCCTATTGGGCCGCCTGTGCCATTCCAAAGGTATTTAATCAAGCAAGATGATGGGAAATTCCATATTTTATTAGCATGTACTGGATCAGTAGCCACGATCAAAGTGCCGATGATAATCGATAAATTGTTTCAGATTTACGGAACCAGTAAGGTTTCGATTCAGTTGATTGTCACCAAAGCAGCCAGTCATTTTTTGAAAGGATTGAAGATCCATAATGAAGTAAAAATCTGGAGAGATGAAGACGAGTGGGTCAATTATAACGAAAATTGGTCGACATCCATCGCATCCACCCTACTCAAGAACAATTGTCCTGACGACGAAGCAAAGACGTTAATGAAACAAAAAAACAAGAATAGAATGGAAAGTTTAATATTGCATAATGAGTTAAGAAAATGGGCCGATATCATGTTGATAGCTCCATTATCGGCCAATTCTTTGAGTAAAATAGTCAATGGTATTGCCGATAACTTATTGACGTCCGTCATTAGGTCCTGGGGACCGATTACAGCGGACGGAACCATCAAAAAGCCAATTTTGATGGCTCCAGCCATGAACACTTTTATGTACAATCATCCAATGACCAGTAAACAGCTTAACATTTTGAAGTCGAGTGAATTCGGTGTCGAGGTGTTGAAGCCAGTGGAAAAGGTGTTGGTGTGTGGAGATATAGGAATGGGAGGCATGAGAGAATGGCTGGAGATTGTGGATATTGTGCGTAGAAGGATCACCACTTTGAAGCAGGAGAGGTGTAAATTGGAAGAAGGACTCGAAGCTGCCAATGAAGAGGATGACGAAGAGGACGATGAAGAAGGAGACGAAGATGGAGACGAAGACGATGAAGACGATGATGACGATGATGATGATGATGATGATGACGATGAAGACGAGGATGAAGAGGGCGAAGATGATATGATCTTCGAGATCTCAGAAAAAGAAAACGAAACTGCAATCAATATTATTTAAACTACGTATCTAGATTAAGTGGCTTCATTGTCATTGAATAAGCACAGTAATGAAGGTGTTTCATTGTATCAAATATACATTGCAGTTCCATAGGAATGCAATTCATTGTATCAAATTTACATTGTAGTTCCCTAGAAATGCAGTTCATTGTATCAAATATACATTGCAGTTCCATAGGAATGTAATTCATTGTATCAAATTTACATTGTAGTTCCCTAGAAATGCAGTTCATTGTATCAAATATACATTGTAGTTCCATAGGAATGCAATTCATTGTATCAAATATACATTGTAGTTCCCTAGAAATGCAGTTCATCGTATCAAATATACATTGTAGTTCCATAGGAATGCAATTCATTGTATCAAATATACATTTTAGTTTCATAGGAATGGATGATATTTTTCGTCAAAAATAAGATCATTTTCCGACACAACCTTTCGTAGAAGGTCTATATGGAATGCATTCCAATCATCAAGAAGATTTTCGAGATCAAGATCATTTTCGATGCAATGAATGAGTTGTTTCTGGTTATTGATGAACAACTGCACCATGGTATTATACAAGAGAGAATCAGTAAGATCATCTAGTTTATCGACCTGATGGCCCAAAACGAGGTTAAATTCAGATTGTATGAACTTTGCTTTTTTCTGCATTGATAAGGAAGAGAACTCCGACGGAAGGGATATTTTGTCGTAGGTGAAAAATTGGTTATAGTTGGAAAGGAGGAGCTGGATACGAAGCTTTTTAGAAAGGGAATTCAGAAATTTCACCTTCAGTTTATCTAGGAAACGATTAATCCAGAAGTTGACCATATTCCGGGAGTTTAACGGGATGATCAAGTGGTCACTGCTCTTGGAGTATAACAACGAGTAAAGCATGTTTTCAAGAGTATAGTTGAGTAGTACCGTAGGAAGGGTAGAGGAGTTACCCATTGTTCTTGTTCTTTGATTTTCAACGGTGATGATGTGCGGAACATTGTCTTTGGAGACAAATTCGTTGACTATAAGATTAGAGTAGCTTGACAAGAGGAACTTACTATTGATGAGGGAGGTGTGATCCCCGGGGATGGGGAGATCAAACTTGCGCTGATTCAAATCTACGCAGTCCCATGCGATGACATCGGAGTTATTTGATTTACAGTAGGAGAAGTTCTTGATGCCGATATCAATGGAGCATATTGTCGGAACAGGGTGTTTTTGGTAGATGGGCAAATAGTTGATTAAAGCATTGATCTTATCGCTTTTCTTGGACGGGGTCGGTACGCCACAGGCCACGAGCAACGAGTTGAGATGGGTGTTGGTGTATTTGGACAAGTAACCGGAGAACTGCTTTTTCATAGATGAAAGAAGCGAGTGCAACAGAGAACAGGTGCGAAAGGTTCAAAGCTGAGAACGTGTACAAGGCACACAGGGCCAGAACGTGTAGGATTCGAAGATAACGCAGAGACGTGTAGCAGTCAAAGATAACGCAGAGACGTAGTCAAAGATAACGCAGAGACGTGTAGCATTCAAAGAACTCAGAGACGTGTAGCATTTAGACAACGCAGACGTGTAGCATTTAGACAACGCCGAGACATGTAGCAGTCAAAGATAACGCAGGGCCAGGACGTGTGTCAACGCCTGTAGGGGGAGATCGACACTGTGAACCTTCAAACACGTCTCCCGCATACATCGCTTTTGTTTGTGTTTCGAAACGTGATGAAGTTTCAGTGCAGACACCATTTTTCACTACATTATTGTTTGCTGCCGAGAATTCGTCTTGTTCTACTACCTCGTGGGCTCGTCACAGCCATCGTCTATGGTCTACATGGTTTCCCCTCGCTTGACCAATAGCCCTTTCATCGCCAACGGCTTTATTGGTTTTGAACCACTTGCAGGCATTTCGTCTACTGGTATCAGAACCAGGACCATCTCTCCTATCTTCACCCCTTTCCGGAAATTGAATGCTGTCTAACTGCTTAGAGTAGTCTCTCCACCTCCCCCACGTGACGCCCCCACCTCTCCCATTTTGACGGGTGCATTGCACAAACTGCCCCTTTAGTAGGCGTTACTTCAGAAACTTCACACTTCTCTCGAGATGCCATTTTCGGTCATAGGTGCATATTCGATTTATTTTTGGTGCACACCCTACCTTTTTCATTTTTCGCCTTAGTTCAATTTTGCCTGAATTAGCCGATTTCTGGCCGGATTTTCGCGTTTCGTTTCTTTTTTATTTTCTTTTCCTGTTTTATTTTTTTGCTTTGACGTGAGGGTTTTGGTGGCGCAAAATTAAGGGTCAAAATTCATTTTTTCAGCCTACCAGAAAAACCACGAACACTGCTCAACCCCTTAGTTTAAAATTACGAAAGAAAAAGCCTACAAGAGTTCGTGATCAGACCAGTGCGAGTTGTAACATGTTCACTTTTTTTCTCAACCGAAATTCATTGCCAAAATCCGTCTCACGAAGGCTGTGCAACCTGTTGGCGGTGGTATAATGCTACATTCCACATTGAGTCATAGTATGGGTGTTGCTATAAATACATCTGTCATCTTTGCATGTTTGTGTAATTATCCCATTTTCTTTCATATAATTTTTTTTTTTTTTTTTTTTTTTTT